>CM061751.1:40734543-40979960 GCA_030979885.1 Lolium multiflorum | reverse complement strand
GTATAACTCAGCTAACTTTGGGCCTTGGTAGGTGGTCTTGACAGGGATGAAGTGTGCAACCTTGGTCAACCTATCAATGACAACCCAAATGGAGTCATTTCCTCTGCTAGATTTGGGCAATCCTGTGATAAAGTCCATACCGACAGAATCCCATTTCCACTCAGGAATCTGTAAGGGTTGCAACAGTCCTGCGGGTCGTTGATGTTCTGCCTTGACTCGTTGACAGATATCACACTTGGCGATATAACTTCCTATCTCTCGCTTCATTCCGTGCCACCAGAATTGTTCCTTCAGGTCTTGGTACATCTTGGTTCCTCCGGGATGAATGGAATACAGGGTGTCGTGAGCTTCCTTCAGTATGACTTGCTTCAATTCTGAATCTGACGGTACACACAGGCGACCGTTGTACCAAAGTACTCCTTCTTCATCGATGGTGAATCCTGGTGCCTTTCCTGCAGCTATCTGACTCTTGATTCCGTCAATGCTGGCATTTCCCTTCTGGGCTTCTTTGATCTGTCCAATCAAAGTAGGCTGCAGTTCTATGCTGGCTAGGTATCCTTCACTAACTAGCTCCATTCTGAAATGCTCAAACTCTTGGTGTAGGCTAGGCTGTTCCTTTGCTATCATGGAGTTTAACTGACAAGGCAGTCTACTCAGGGCATCTGCTACTACATTGGCCTTGCCGGGGTGATAGTGGATTTCCATATCATAATCCTTGATTAACTCTAACCATCTGCGTTGCCTCATGTTCAGCTCCTTCTGGGTGAAGATATACTTCAGGCTCTTGTGATCCGAATAGATCTCGCATCGATTACCCATGAGGTAATGACGCCAAACCTTCAGGGCTAACACTACGGCTGCGAGTTCGAGGTCATGGGTTGGGTAGTTCTGCTCATGCTGCTTCAGTTGCCGGGACAGGTATGATATCACCCTGCCTTCTTGCATCAACACACATCCAAGACCAATCTTGGACGCATCACAGTAGACATCAAATGGCTTGGTGATATCCGGCATGATCAGTATTGGGGCTGTGGTCAATCTGCTCTTGAGCTGTTGGAAACTTTCTTCACATTTGGCAGTCCATTCAAACTTCTTGTCCTTCTTCAGCAGTTGCGTCATGGGTCGGGCTATGCTGGAAAATCCTTCAACGAATCGGCGGTAATATCCCGCTAATCCGAGAAATGCGCGGACCTCGGTCTGAGTGGTTGGGGCTTTCCATTCTGTGACAGTCTTGATCTTGGCGGGATCTACAGCAATTCCTCCTGCGGACAAGATATGTCCCAGGAATCCTACCTCCTTCAACCAAAACTCACACTTGCTGAACTTGGCATATAACTTGTGCTGCCTCAGGGTTTCTAGGATTATTTCCAAGTGTTGTTCATGTTCCTCTTCGGTTTTGGAGTAGATAAGAATGTCATCGATGAAAACAACGACAAACTTATCCAAAAAGTTCATGAAGACCTTGTTCATGAGGTTCATGAAATAGGCGGGGGCATTGGTTAATCCAAATGACATGACATTGTACTCATACAGTCCATATCTGGTGGTGAAGGCAGTCTTTGGGATATCCGTTGCACGGATCTTCAGTTGATGGTAGCCAGTCCTAAGGTCAATCTTGGAGAATACGGTGGCACCGGCTAGCTGGTCAAACAGATCTTCTATCTTTGGCAAGGGGTATTTGTTTTTGATGGTGACATCGTTAAGTTTACGATAATCCGTACATAACCGATTGGCACCATCTTTCTTATCCACAAATAAAACTGGTGATCTCCAAGGCGACGCACTTGGTCGAATCAGACCTTTGTGCAACATATCATCCAGTTGCTTCTTCAGCTCTATTAATTCTGCCGGGTTCATGCTATAGGCTCTCTGGGCTATAGGTCCTGTTCCAGGAATTAACTCGATGATAAACTCGATATCCCGATCCGGGGGCATACCGGGTAGATCATCCGGAAACACATCAGCGTATCGACAGACGACCCTGATCTGATCCAGAGTTGGTTTGGCTACTCCTTGGTTGCAAGTGAAATTTCTGGGGAGTTTTTCAGACACATGTTCTATTGTTATTCCGGTGCTACTAGTCATGGTGATGGCCTTCTTGGCGCAGTCTATCAATCCATGATGTTTCGCCATCCAATCCATTCCTAGTACTACTTCCAATCCTTTTGTTCCCAGAACAATTAAGTTTGCAAAAAACATTATTTCTTGAATTCTGATGGGTACTTCTTTGCAAAATTTTCTAGCTTTAGTGGTTGATCCAGGTATTTGAACTATCATGACATGTTTCAAGCTGATTGGTTGAATCTTACTAGTGCTCACAAAATCTTCGGTAACAAATGAATGTGATGCTCCGGAATCAAACAACACTCTTGCTGGTATTGAGTTAACAGAGAACATACCCAGCACCACATCTGGGGCTTCCTGGGCTTCCTCGGCGTTCATGTGGTAGAGGCGACCTCCGCGGTTGTGCGGGTTGTTGGGGGCGAACTTCTTGCCGGTGGAGACACGGCGTTGCTGCTGAGCAGGTGCAGCGGTGTTGCCGGCGAGCTTGGCCAGCCTTTTGGGGCACTCATTGGAGAAGTGTCCCACCACTCCACATTCATAGCAGGTGATTGTGGACTTGTCCTTGGTTCCAACCGGAATAGCATTGCTTCCGGTCCTTGGTGCAGTGTTGGTGTTGTTGTTGTTGGTGTTGGGGGCTCGCGGCGGAGCGCGGTTGAAGTTGCTGTTGTGGTGCACATAGGAGTTGGGGTTGTTGCTGTTGTGGTGGGGGCCTCCTGGCCTTGGGTTTCCTCCGCTCCGGTTCCGGGGCGCGACACTTGGTTCTGGGGCTTGTTGTTTCTGGGGGCAAAACCACCGCTTGAGCTAGGGCGATATCTTGGGGCATTGCTGGGCCCACTCTGGTTCATCATGCGGCGCTTGCGGTTTTCATTGGCCTGGTGCAACTTGCCTTCCATTTGGATGGAAGAATCCACTAGGGCTTCAAGGTCAGCAAAGGGAATGTTGACCAGTACTGTCTGCATCTCGTCGTGCAGGCCGTTCAGGAATCTCTCCTTCCTTTTCTCATTGGTGTCGGTTTCATCGGGGGCGTACCTTGACAGGGTGAGGAACCTGTCGCGGTATTCTACCACCGACATCCGGCCTTGCTTCAGTTCCCGGAATTCATCCCTCATCTTCTTGATCAAACCTGGTGGTACATGGTACTTGCTAAACTTGAGCTTAAAGTCAGCCCAAGTCATCATCTGTCCGGCATTTAATGCACGGGCGCTGGTCCACCAAGCTCTTGCTGGTCCTGCTAGGTAGTGCGTAGCAAACAGCACTTTCTCATTCTCATCCACTCCAGCTACTTCCAGGTTATTTTCCATTGTTTGCAGCCAATCATCTGCATCTAAGGGCTCTTCAGTCTTGCTGAAAACAGGTGGGTTGGTGTTTTGGAAATTCTTGAGTTTGGATCCTGGATGGTCATGGTGTCCATGGCCCTGCTGGTTGTTGGCTAGTTGCTGCAGTGCTGCGAGGCTGGCTTGACGTTCAGCTCGGTCTGTCTCCCTGTCTGCCATCAGGGTCTGCAGCAGTTGCGCATTGCGATGAGCCATCTGAACAGGTAGATAGATCATGAGATAAGAGGGAATTTTCTATGGCTTATTTTGGGTAAGTTTTAAACTTAAAGACTTTTGATGATGCACATAACACACAAACATTCATTCATTCATGACAAGCATCACACATTACAAGTTAACACACTAAGGGTTTTAAGAACCCTTCTTCCACAATCTACGATACATGGTGCGGGATACAACTCACACCTACGTAAGTGAAGCTAGTGCAGCTACTACTCATCATCTTCATCCACATCAATGGGAATGATCCCATCCTCCTCGGACTCCAGAAACGCGTAGTCCTCCTCATCAGTGAACTCATCATCCTCAAAGTCGTTGTCGTCACTCAGGAAGTCATCGCCTCCCTGAATGTCGTCTCCATCCTCCTCCATCTCCTGGATCTGGTCCTGCTGAGTCCGGACAGTCACCTCCAAAGTGCGGATCTTCTCGCGAAGACGGCGGATCGTGGCATCCTTCTTGGCGCGCTGCAGGCGGAGTGACTTGCGGTCCTTGGCGAGCATCCGGATAGCTTCGGCATGGTGAGCCAAAGCCATCTGGGCACGGTGGTTGTGAACACGCGTCAGTTCCAGTTCCTTCCGGGTCTCATGGAGCATAAAGTCCAGATGCTGCACATGGATCTTGAGCACCGGGTGCGAAGAGAGTGCCATGGGTTCTCCCATGGTGTCGTGCCTCGCGAAGTGGGCGAAGCGGCTTCCCCGGAGTGCGGCGATGTTCTGTCCGCACACCCGAGCAAGTCCCTCCTGAAGAGCGTGAGCAAGCCCGTCCGGCCAGTTGCATGCCTTGAAGGAGAAAAGGATCCTCTCCGAGATGGGAGGCTCCGAACTTCCCTTCAAGTCAGCGGTGATCATCCACTGCTGTTCCCCGGTGGGGGTGTCGTGGATCCGGACTCCATGGAACTGGGGAGGTGGGCGTTCGAGCCTCTCGGACACCAGGTACAAGTCGCGCTCGAACACCAGACTTCCTCCGTTCTCCAGATCGTAGGTCTCCGTCTGGACGTAGGGCTCCATCTGAAAGTGAAATGGATGAGTAAGTTAGAGATGTGACTAAGTGTGGCAATATTTTAGATGAATTTAAAAGGAAGAGCATGGTCATCATTTTTGAAAAGATCCGGTAGAAAAGAGAATGAGTAAGTTTTTCCCAAGTATTCACTCAATTTGTTTTAGAAACTAAATTTTTCAGAACGTCCATTCTAAACTAGGGTCTCCTAAGGTCAAACAATGGCTCTGATACCAACTTGTCAACACCCGGATTTTTAAGTCCGGATGCCTATTATGTCATACATCGCAATCCCAGGAATATTGTTGTTGCGAGGCATAATAGTTAAGTATCACAGTCATCATTCATTACAACTCATAAAGTCTTACAAATTGGAATCACATGATCCATATTACACAAATAGTTGATCTAACGATCAACGAACTGATCAACGAACAAACACAAGTTCATAGCGGAAGCGTAAGATACAAGGACTCTATAGTCCACAGGCCAACGCTTGACGTTAGCAGACTCCTAGTTGTTGTAGACTTCCTGCTGACCGTCCTCCTCGTACTGCTGCTCCTCTTCATAGTCTGGCCATTTGAATAGCCAGGGACACAGCCGTGAGTACTTTATGTACTCGCAAACTAATACTAGTGTAAGTGCTAACATTTCTAGTAGAGGGGTGCTAAGTTCTAGTTTATTTGCATAAAGCTAATTTTATTTGGTAAGTATTTACTAAAGACTTATTCATGTGCTAACTAACTCAAGTGGGAACATCAGTGTCATTCCCACAACTCTGTTGTGTTTCACCCTACTCAAGTCACCATTCACCATTCATATCAACAACATGATCAAATTCTAACACTGGAAACTGTATGGCCTTTCCAACCGTCCGTAACCGTGGACACGGCTATTCGAATAGGTTTACACTCTGCAGAGGTTGCACACTTGTGCCACAACATTTGATTTCATCCGTCGGGATTTCCCCGAATCATCGTAACACAGTACGCGGATCATCAACCATAACCTTTCATTTACTAACCCTAGTATGAGCACCTCTCCCCATGAGCTTGGCCTCCCAGTGAAGACCAACTGTCAACCTGGGAACTGCACAGGGCTTGGCCGTACAATTCACTTCACATCATTTCTCAACAACGGAGGCAGCCTCGGCATAACCCCTATGATGTGTGTTCAGAGGGAACTCATACTAAGATACATAAACTTCTAGTTAAGCCCTTACCCATAATCAGGTATTGTGGGGGTACTCAATAATTGGAAAGGTATCGCATCCAAACCAATATTAGTTTTTAATCAAAAATCACCATCTTCTCTTGGTCATATTCACCTTCAAAAGTCATTTCATTATTTCACCACACATGTTCCCATCTAGAGTAGTCATTTTTAATTTAGCACTAGCATCTAAGGATGAGGGGTGCTAAGTAATTTGCTTTGCTTCTAGGCTAACTTTGATACTCTTGTACTAATCTAACATTAACCCTATTGAATTATGAATCAACAGTACAAAATAACAGTAAGTAAAACTTAAAAATAAAACTGGGAATTAGGCTCATAATATAAAGTAAATGGGTGGTGCTTGGCTCAGGATGAGCTAGCACTTTGCAAGAGTATTATCTTGCCTTGGTTGGGAAACTGGTCAAAGTGGTCTTCTTCTCCTTGACAGTAGACCTCCTCCTCCTCGGATACTCCTCGGTACTAGCGTCTAAAATACGAATACGGGGTACACAATCATCACACCAATTTATGTACTAAACTAAGCACACACATGATTTACCACTTAAACTAGCATCACATATCACTATTATGTTGGTGGATGTGTTTTTCTTATTAATTAAGAAAAATAATTTCCTCTCATACTAATCTTGAATGTTACTTTGAATTATTCAGAGAAATAGTTTCCTCTCATTATCTTATTAAGATTTAATTTCTCTTATGCATAATATGTGACCTAGGTTGACCCAAGTCAACCTCTTCACACTTATCATTTTGAGAAAATGATTTAAATGGGGTGTAGCACCCCATACAATTTAATCTTAGCATGGTAAAGAATTAATATCATCAACAAACCATATGAGATTTTTATGACCAGAGTCTTTACCTCATATTACATTGTTCATGACAAGATTTAAATGGAAGAAAATACTCCCATATGATTTACTAATATTTTTGGACAATAGTTTTGACTAGAAATAGTCCTATAGTCCTTTAATTTAACTAGGCCATGATCATACACAGTAAGCATGGCATATTTTTGTAGAAACAATTAATATAAGTGAAATGTGAATTATAGGAGTTGGAATTAACTTAAAAGCATGTTTGGTTGATTTTTAATAATTA
Source organism: Lolium multiflorum (assembly GCA_030979885.1). Classification (NCBI taxonomy): domain Eukaryota; kingdom Viridiplantae; phylum Streptophyta; class Magnoliopsida; order Poales; family Poaceae; genus Lolium; species Lolium multiflorum. The sequence goes on along the minus strand of CM061751.1, from coordinate 40,973,010 downwards.
TTCTAATGCAGAAAAGTCCCTGCCTTGATTATTTTCTTATTTAAATTCTATAATAGATCTAGGGTTCAATCCAGTGGCATGGTATAGATAATTTCCTAAGGTTTCCAAATATATAAAGTTTGTAAAATTTGGCTGAGTAGATTTGTCCCTATTAAATTTCAAAGTTAGCATCAGATTGTATATTCGATTTATTTTGGAAATTTCAAATTTGAACTGGTGGGCTCGCGCGGGAAAGATAGCTGGGCTGCAGAGAGAAAAGGGGTTGGGCCGGCCCACTTCGCGTCCAGCGCGAGCAGGCCGTCTGACGGCGGGGGCCACGCGTCAGCGGGACTTAGAGCCCGAAGCGGTATGGGGGAAGGAGAGCCGTGCGATTAAAACGCGATCGCACGGTCCAGACGCGTCGTCGTCGACGGCGAGCGAGGAACTCACCGGCGGCGGCAGTAGGGGGTCGGAGGACGCCTGAGAGCTCCGGCGGTCGTCGGAGAGGTGCGCCGCGTCGTTGTCGAGGACGAGGATCCCCCTGGTAGCAGCGGCGCTTCCTGGGGTGGCCTCCTGCTCCGGCGAACTCCGGCTACTGGCGGCGGCTCCGAGCTAGCGATTGGAGGCCTCCGGCGACGATTTGGTGGAATTGAAGTGACGAGGAGAAGCTGGGAGAGGAGAGGAGATGATCGGCGTGCTCAATTTGGTGGGAGAAGCCCTCCTTTTATAGGAGCGGGAGGTGGCTGTGGCGCCCGGCTAGGGTCGTCGTCGTCGCCGTCGTTCCATGGCGGCGAAGAGGCAAGGGATGGGCTCATCGTGCTACTGGTGTCCTGGCGAGGCTGACGCGCTTGACGGTGAGGAAAACGAGGCTCTGAGGCGACGGTGAGCTTGACGGGAGCGTGCGTCACCGTGGCGGAAGCTCGTCGTCGTGGTCGTCGCGCAGGGCGTTCCCGCGGGCAAGGGCGTGTGTCCAGGCGGTCCAGTGAGCCGTCGTGCGTCGACTGGTGCTGAGGGGAGGGCTCGAGGTGACGCGAGGACGCGGGGCGTCGTCACGCTCTGGGCGTCCAGGGTGTGCGCCATGCGCGCTCTGGCGCGGCATGGGCATGCTCTGGGCGCGTCTGGGCGCGCAGATGCTGGCGTGTGCACGCGTTGGTTTGACCACGGGAGGGCACGAGCTGGCTCAGTGAGGTGAGAGGGAGAGAAGAGACATGGTGGTGCATGCTAGAATCGACCAGGTGAGGAGATGGCATGGTGATGGCATTGCCATGCCACGGCATGGCCAGCTTGGGTCAAAGTCGAGCAACAGAGGTGGTGGCAAGTGGTGAGATGATGCACTGAGGTGAGAGGAGGGTCCAGGGGTGCAGGTAGGGTCAAGGTTGGACCAAGTCCATGGTAAAAATGCAGTATGGGCTCCATTTTGTTCCCTGCCTGCAAGGTGTTCGACCAAATGGCCGAAAGAAATAAATTTTTGAATTTTGAATTTCTTTTTGGTGGGTTGCAAACATATATTAAATGTAGCATTTTGGTGGTGGTGGTGGTCAAAATGGAATTGAGATGCAAAATCACATTTTGCATATGATCTTACATATGTGAAAAAGTTCCAACTTTGCTTGCTTCTCATTTGAAATTGGTGATGAATTTGGGGTGGTGTCTTTGGGCAAAGTTGGAGTGCTTGATGTTGTCTTGGATGAGGTGCAAAGAAATAGCCAGGTGTAGAAGTGAAAAGTAAAAATCCAGGGGCTCAAAGTGAGCATCAGGGTAAAAATGGCACATATGACCATAATCATATGTGAGCTCATATTTGCTTCAATTTTGATTTGAAAAGTGTTTGATGGTTTCCAATGTTGCTAATATATGTTTAGTATCCATTTACACCCAATGGGGCAAACCAAATTGGTCTATATCAAAGATTTGTAAAAATGGCCTAAGCCATATGTGTGTGTGAAGTTGATTTTTAGCATTTCTTTTCTATTTCACTTTTATTTGAATTTGGGTGATCAAGTGATCATGGCTAGGGTTTTAGAGTGAGAGAGATCACCTAAGCAAACATCATGGCAATTGCACACTCAACATAATTAAAAAGGTGATCTACATGCATAAACCTATATGAGGAGAAAAAGTTTTTGTTAACTCTAATTTTTGGGGTTCTTGAATTCTCTCTTGTCCATTTTATTGAAATTTGGGATGTTACACGAGGCATGTCGCGGAGTCGCCAAATCGCTATCCCTGAAGAGAGCCGGAACTGCGGTGATCGACACCATGACCAAGCTTATCAAGCAGGTGCCGGAACTCATCAAGGATTGGCAGGAGTCTTCTGCTCGCGGAGTTGCTTCCCTCGTGTTGGCGACGTGCAAGGCGCACTTCCCAACCATGAACTTCGCTGACGCGGAACCCCCAAAAGCGCCAATATGAGAGCCCTTCTCGCGGAGACCCAAGGGTATGATCGGCTCTTTGTCGGATGAGTTAACCACTCGTTTTGGTACAACAAGCATGATCTTCCCGCGGGGTTATCTGACGCGGAGGATGAAGACGAGGAGGACCTCCCCGGAGACGATTTTGCTGAGGAAGGCTCCGGGTCGAGCACGGATCATGACGAAGAGGGCTCCGGCGACAACTCTGGCGATGGCTCCGCCTACATTGCTTCTGATGAAGATCAATCCTCCGAGTAGAACCTGCGAGACAGTTAAAACTGATGCATCATTTTGGCCCCGGAGTGGGTTTGTAATATAACTTAAATTCTTAAGTAGCTAGGGACGAAACAATCATGCATGGGCGGAAGATACTTATCCTGCTATCCGTTTTAATATTATTTGCATGTGTTGTTTCTTGAAAGCAAGTGCTGGCTTTATAGTTTCCGGCTTGCCCACTTGACCTTCCACGAGCCGGAAAACCCGTGCCGGAAACGCTCGCCAGCGGCGACGAAGCCCAATGGCGATCCGTCAATAACCGCGGAAACAAGCCCCCAGCCCAAGTGCCGGAAGTCGCTGCCAGGAATCCATGGGTTTGCAACAGAAAATATTTCCGCCAGAAAACTTAAGCTTACGTCCTAAAGGACGATTTTGAAAATCACAACTTGTATACACGCCTAGGCGGAAATATCCAGCTCTGCGGTTTTAGTCGGAAAACATACACGATCTAAAATGAACAAGTAAAGGAGGTAAAAGACTCAAAGAGTGAACCAAAAGCTTTATTTCATTGATCATGTATAATTGTTACAAAGTATGTAATGCGTAAAGCGCTAAGTGTGGAAAGGACGTAGCTGTGCTATGTTCCAGGGACGATCTGTTTCATCATATATGTCACCCGGATCCTCTCGTTTTCGTTTCCGGTGCCAGTTGGCAGGTCTATCTTTTAATTCCCGGAAATCAACAAGGTAATAAGATCCGTTGTGTAGTACTTTGCTAATGACAAAAGGTCCCTCCCATGGAGATTGCAACTTGTGATCTTTCACCTGGCGAAGGCGGAGGACTAAGTCTCCGACCATGAACGAGCGATTCCGAACTCGACGGCTATGATAGCGTCGAAGCTTCTGCTGATAAATGGTGGAGCGTTGGTCAGCTAAATTCCGAGCTTCTTCGATCAGGTCCACAGATAGCTGTCGAGCCTCGTCAGCAGTTTCTTCATTATAGGCAGAAACTCGTGGGGAATCATGGATGATGTCAGTGGGGAGCACAGCTTCGGATCCGTATACCAGGAAGAACGGAGTAAATCCGGTTGACCTGTTAGGGGTAGTTCGCAAACTCCACAGAACAGAGTCTAGTTCATCAGCCCAAGCTCCGGCTATGCGCCGCAGCGGTTCTTCCAGGCGAGGTTTAATTCCGGCTAGTATAAGACCGTTGGCTCGTTCGACCTGACCGTTGGATTGTGGATGGGCCACAGATGCAAGGTCAAGCCGGATCCCAACTTCATCGCAATAGTCCTTGAGTTCTCCTTGCGCAAAGTTTGTACCATTATCTGTGATTATGTTGTGTGGGATGCGAAATCTCGTTACGAGGCCGCAAACAAATTTTAGTGCCGTAGCACCGTCGGCTTTTCTCACTGGTTTTTCCTCGATCCACTTGCTGAACTTGTCAATAGCGACCAGGAGGTATTCATGACCACCAGGAGATGATTTTTTTAACTTACCAACCATATAGAGCCCCCAGACCGCGAATGGCCAGGTGATAGGTATGGTCCTCAGCTTTTGGGCTGGAGCGTTTGGTTGAGTAGCGTAGTACTGACAACCTCGGCAAGTTTTCACCACTTCTCAGCGTCTTCTTTAGTGTTAGCCAGTAAAATCCTAACCGAAAAGCTTTTGCAAGGAGGGACCTGGGGGCGGCGTGATGCCCGCAATCCCCTGCGTGGATCTCTCTGAGGATTTCAATGCCATCTTGACTGGAGACGCATTTGAGAAATACCCCGTTTGCACTTCGTTTGTAGAGCTGTCCATCAACAATTGTGTAGGATCTAGCTCGCCTGATGATCTGTCGCGCGTGGACCTCGTCCTCCGGCAACTTTCGATCGATGAGGTAATCCAGGAACGGCTGAGTCCAGGCCGGAATGATTGCCATCACTTCCTTAGCCGGAGAAACTGCCAGATCAGGATTTTCCGGGTTTGCGCCCTTCACCGAGGGTACCCGTAGATGCTCAAGGAAAATGCCAGGCGGAATTGGCTTCCTGCCGGATCCGAGCTTGGACAACATATCTGCCGCTGTGTTATCGTCTCTCCTAACGTACTTGACTTCGTATCCGAGGAAGCACTTGGCGATCTCGTCAACTTCGTCTCTGTAAGCCGCCATGACGGAGTTTCTGGCGTTCCAGGTTCCGGCTACTTGTTGTGCCACCAGGTCGGAATCTCCGCAGCATATGATGTGCTTGATCCCAATTTCCTTAGCGATGCGCAGACCGTGTAGTAGAGCCTCGTATTCCGCCATATTGTTTGTAGCTTCGAAGTGAATCTGCAGAACGTACTGCAGTTCTTCTCCGGTAGGTGACTTCAGGGTAACTCCAGCCCCCGAGCCTTGATGTTGCTTGGATCCGTCAAAGTGCATGACCCAAGCTTCAGGTTCCGGCACAGGTGTGCCCTCCGGCGCTTCAGTCCAATCCGCGATGAAATCTGCTAGAACTTGAGACTTGATTGCCGTTCTGGCTTCGTAGTTGATGTCAAAGGCAGATAATTCAATGCCCCATTTTGCTACACGCCCTGTTGCGTCGGAGTTGTTGATGATAGTTGCCAGTGGAGCCTTGCTCACCACTGTCATTGGGTGCTCCTGGAAGTAGTGTCTCAGCTTCCGGCTGCCTAGGAATACTCCATAGGCTAGCTTCTGAAAGTGAGGATATCTCTGCTTGGATTCCGTCAAGACTTCGCTAATGTAATAGACTGGCCTCTGGACTCCGTGCTCATGTCCTTCTTCCTGTCGCACCACCACAATTACGAGACTGATGACTTTGTTGGTAGCTGCCATATAGAGGAGCATAGGCTCTGACTCAGCTGGAGCTGCCAATATGGGTGGAGAGGAGAGTATGTTCTTCAGTCCCTGAAGTGCTTTGTCTGCTTCTTCGTCCCAGACAAATTTGTCTGTTTTCTTCAGCAGCTTGTATAGAGGTAGGGCCTTCTCGCCAAGACGGCTAACAAATCTGCTGATTGCGGCAACGCAGCCAGTTAATCGTTGCACATCTTTGAGACAAGTTGGCCTCTTGATGTTCAGGATAGCCTTGATTTTTTCCGGGTTAACTTCAATGCCCCTGTGAGAAACAATGAAGCCAAGGAGTTTTCCGGCTGGTACGCCAAAGACGCACTTCAGCGGATTTAACATCATCTTGTACCGTCGGAGATTATCGAAGGTTTCCTTCAGGTCGCTAATCAAGTCGGATCCCTTTCGGGTCATGACCGCGATATCGTCGACGTAGGCGTGCACGTTCCGGCCAATCTGGTCCTTCAAGCATCGCTGCATCATACGTTGGTATGTGGCACCTGCGTTTTTCAAGCCAAAAGGCATGGTAACGTAGCAGTATGTGCCAAAAGGTGTGATGAAAGAGGTCGCCTTTTGGTCAGACTCCTTCATCCGGATCTGATGATACCCGGAATATGCGTCAAGAAAACACAGAAGTTCCGCCCCTGCCGTCGAATCAATGACTTGGTCAATGCGCGGCAAGGGGAATGGATCCTTCGGACAATGCTTATTCAAGCCGGAGTAATCGATGCACATACGTCTCCGACGTATCGATAATTTCTTATGTTCCATGCCACATTATTGATGATATCTACATGTTTTATGCACACTTTATGTCATATTCGTGCATTTTCTGGAACTAACCTATTAACAAGATGCCGAAGTGCCGTCCTGTTTTCTGCTGTTTTTGGTTTCAGAAATCCTAGTAACGAAATATTCTCGGAATTGGACGAAATCAACGCCTGGTTCCTATTTTGCCCGGAAGCATCCAGAACACCCGAGTACCGCCAGAGGAGAGCCACAGGGGGCCCACACATGGTGGTGGCGCGGCCAGGGCTGGGCCCGCGCCCCCCCTAGTGTGTCGTCGCCTCGTCAGCCCTCCGACTCCGCATCTTCGCCTATATAAAGGTCCCTGACCTAAAACACGAGAGGAATAAGCCACGGTACGAGAAAAGTTCCAGAGCCGCCGCCATCGCGAAGCCAAGATCTGGGGGACAGGAGTCTCTGTTCTGGCACGCCGCCGGGACGGGGAAGTGCCCCGGAAGGCTTCTCCATCGACACCGCTGCCATCTCCACCGCCATCTTCATCACCGCTGCTGCTCCCATGAGGAGGGAGTAGTTCTCCATCGAGGCTCGGGGCTGTACCGGTAGCTATGTGGTTCATCTCTCTCCTATGTACTTCAATACAATAATCTCATGAGCTGCCTTACATGATTGAGATTCATATGATGATGCTTGTAATCTAGATGTCATTATGCTAGTCAAGTGGGTTTTACTTATGTGATCTCCGGAGACTCCTTGTCCCACGTGTGTAAAGGTGACAGTGTGTGCACCGTGTGGGTCTCTTAGGCTATATTTCACAGAATACTTATTCACTGTTATGAATGGCATAGTGAAGTGCTTATTTATATCCCTTTATGATTGCAATGTGTTTTGTATCACTATTTATCTATGTGCTACTCATGTGATGTTATTAAAGTAGTCTATTCCTCCTGCATGATGTAATGGTGACAGTGTGTGCATCGTGTAGTTCTTGTCGTAGATTATGATCATAATTTCTTGTAGGTTATGGAGTTGATTATCGCTATGATAGTATTGATGTGATCTATGCCTCCTTCATAGTGTGATGGTGACAATGTGCATGCTATGTTAGTACTTGGTCTATTTTGCAAAGATCTATTATACTCTAAGGTTACTTAAACATGAATATCGAATGTTGTGGAGCTTGTTAACTCCGGCATTGAGGGTTCGTGTAATCCTACACAATTAGTGATGTTCATTATCAAACAAGAGTATATGTAGCACAAGGAAGAGAACTTATTTATTATGTGATCAATGTTGAGAGTGTCCACTAGTGAAAGTATGATCCCTAGGCCTTGTTTCCACCACAAAGAATTGCTTCCTACGCCAGCAAGCTATTTTCTGGCGCCGCTTGTTTACTGTTTTACCGCATCTTTACTTTCTGCAATATTACCACCATCTATACCACCTGTGTTTTACTATCTCTTCGCCGAACTAGTGCACCTATACATCTAACAAGTGTATTTGGTGTGTTGGGGACACAAGAGACTTCTTGCTTTGTGGTTGCAGGTTGCTTGAGAGGGATATCTTTGACCTCTTCCTCCCCGAGTTCGATAAACCTTGGGTGATCCACTTAAGGGAAAACTTGCTGCTGTTCTACAAACCTCTGCTCTTGAGGCCCAACACTGTCTACAGAAAGAAGCGTGAGTAGACATCAAGCTATTTTCTCGCGCCGTTGCCGGGAGGAAAGGTAAAAGGTACTCACACTCCGATCTCGGCTACTAAGCTATTTTCCTATTATTGCAGTACTCAAGCTATTTTCTTTAGATCCCAATTGCATCTTTTTGTTTCTTGTTTACACTAGTTAGGCATAATGGAAAACAACAAAAATATGAGAGATCTTTATGAACTTTATCTTGAATTAGGACATGATGTGTTTGAAGAGAGAATTAAAAAACCCATGGAAATTTATATGCATGCTAATGGGAATGTTATTAATATGAATGCTTTGAACACCATTGTTGCTAATGCTATGGAAAATTCTAAGCTTGGGGAGGTCGGTTTTGATGAAAATGATCTCTTTAGCCCTCCGGGTATTGAGGAGAAAGTTTATGTTGATTATGATATGCCTCCCATTTATGATGATTATAATGATAGTAGTCTTTTGTTACCACCTGTTATGGAGGATAAATTTGATTATGATTACAATATACCTCCTATATTTGATAGCTACTTTGTTGAATTTGCTCCCACTACAATTAATAAGAATGACTATGCTTATGTTGGGAGTAGTAATTATTTTATGCATGAGACTCATGATAAGAATGCTTTAAGTGATAGTTATATTGTTGAGTTTGCTCATGATGCTACTGAAAGTTATTATGAGAGAGGAAAATATGGTTGTAGAAATTTTCATGTTGCTAAAATGCCTCTCTATGTGCTGAAATTTTTGAAGCTACACTTGTTCTATCTTCCTATGCTTGTTACTTTGCTCCTCATGAACTTGTTTATTTACAAGATTCCTTTTCATAGGAAGCATGTTAGGCTTAAATGTGTTTTGAAATTGCTTCTTGATGTTCTCTTTTGCTTCATTGTCTATTTTCATGAGAGCATCATTAAAACTGCTGAGCCCATCTTAATGGCTATAAAGAAAGAACTTCTTGGGAGATAACCCATGTGTTTATTTTGCTACAGTACTTTTATTTTGTATTTGTGTCTTGGAAGTTGTTACTACTGTAGCAACCTCTACTTATCATGTTTTTGTGCCAAGTAAAGTTTCTATGCTAAAGTTGATGTTATATTTGGGATCGCTGCGCAGAAACAGCATTGCTGTCTGTCACGAATTCTGGCATAAGTCTCTGTAAACAAATCGAAAAAATCTGCAAAATTACGAGCGTGATCCTCAGATATGTACGCAACTTTCATTAGTTTTGAGTTTTTCCATTTGAGCAAGTCTAGTGCCCTTTCAGGTTCGTCTTTACGGACTGTTCTGTTTTTGACAGATTCTGCCTTTTATTTCGCATTGCCGCTTTTGCTATGTTGAATGAGTTTCTTTGTTCCATTAACTTTCAGAAGCTTTGTGCAATGTCCAGAAGTGTTAAGAATGATTGTGTCACCTCTGAATATGTGAATTTGTGGTTAAGCACTAACCCTCTCATGAGTTTGCTTGAAGTTTGTGTGAAGGAAGTTTTCAAGGGTCAAGAGAAGAGGATGATATACTATGATCAAGAAGAGTAAAAGGTCTAAGCTTGGGGATGCCCCGGTGGTTCATCCCTGCATATTTTAAGAAGACTCAAGCATCTAAGCTTGGGATGCCCAAGGCATCCCCTTCTTCATCGACAACATTATCAGGTCACTTCTAGTGAAACTATATTTTTATTCCGTCACATCCTTATGTACTTTACTTGGAGCGTCGGTTTGTTTTTGTTTTTGTTTTTGTTTGAATAAAATGGATCCTAGCATTCACTTTGTGGGAGAGAGACACGCTCCGCTGTTGCATATGGACAAATATGTCCTTAGGCTTTACTCATAATGTTCAAGGCGAAGGTTGAAACTTCTTCGTTAAATTGTTATATGGTTGGAATTGGGAAATGCTACATGTAGTAATTCTAAAATGTCTTGGATAATGTGATACTTGGCAATTGTTGTGCTCATGTTTAAGCTCTTGCATCATATACTTTGCACCCATTAATGAAGAAATACATAGAGCTTGCTAAAATTTTGTTTGCATATTTGGTCTCTCTAAGGTCTAGATAATTTCTAGTATTGAGTTTTGAACAACAAGGAAGACGGTGTAGAGTCTTATAATGTTTACAATATGTCTTTTATGTGAGTTTTGCTGCACCGGTTCATCCTTGAGTTTGCTTCAAATAACCTTGCTAGCCTAAACCTTGTATCGAGAGGGAATACTTCTCATGCATCCAAAATCCTTGAGCCAACCACTATGCCATTTGTGTCCACCATACCTACCTACTACATGGTATTTCTCCGCCATTCCAAAGTAAATTGCTTGAGTGCTACCTTTAAAATTCCATCATTCACCTTTGCAATATATAGCTCATGGGACAAAATAGCCTTAAAAACTATTGTAGTATTGAATATGTACTTATGCACTTTATCTCTTATTAAGTTGCTTGTTGTGCGATAACCATGCTTCGGGGACGCCATCAACTATTCTTTGTTGAATATCATGTGAGTTGCTATGCATGTTCGTCTTGTCTGAAGTAAGGGAGATCTACCACCTTAATGGTTGGAGCATGCATATTGTTAGAGAAGAACATTGGGCCGCTAACTAAAGCCATGAATCATGGTGGAAGTTTCAGTTTGGACATATATCCTCAATCTCATATGAGAATAATAATTGTTGTCACATGCTTATGCATTAAAGAGGAGTCCATTATCTGTTGTCCATGTTGTCCCGGTATGGATGTCTAAGTTGAGAATAATCAAAAGCGAGAAATCCAAAATGCGAGATTTCTCCTTAGACCTTTGTACAGGCGGCATGGAGGTACCCCTTTGTGACACTTGGTTGAAACATGTGTATTGCGAAGATCCGGTAGTCCAAGCTAAGTAGGACAAGTTGCGGGCACTATTAGTATACTATGCATGAGGCTTGCAACTTGTAAGATATAATTTACATAACTCATATGCTCTATTACTACCGTTGACAAAATTGTTTCATGTTTTCAAAATAAAAGCTCTAGCACAAATATAGCAATCGATGCTTTCCTCTTTGAAGGACATTTCTTTTACTTTTATTGTTGAGTCAGTTTACCTATCTCTCTCCACCTTAAGAAGCAAACACTTGTGTGAACTGTGCATTGATTCCTACATACTTGCATATTGCACTTGTTATATTACTTTACATTGACAATATCCATGAGATATGCATGTTATAAGTTGAAAGCAACCGCTGAAACTTAATCCTCCTTTGTGTTGCTTCAATACCCCTACTTTGAATTATTGCTTTACGAGCTAACTCTTATGCAAGACTTATTGATGCTTGTCTTGAAAGTATTATTCATGAAAAGTCTTTGCTTTATGATTCATTTGTTTACTCATGTCATTACCATTGTTTTGATCGCTGCATTCATCTCATATGCTTACAATAGTATGATCAAGGTTATGATGGCATGTCACTTAAGAAATTATCATTGTTATCGTTTACCTGCTCGGGACAGAACTAAGCTTGGGGATGCTGATACGTCTCCGACGTATCGATAATTTCTTATGTTCCATGCCACATTATTGATGATATCTACATGTTTTATGCACACTTTATGTCATATTCGTGCATTTTCTGGAACTAACCTATTAACAAGATGGCGAAGTGCCAGTTCCTGTTTTCTGCTGTTTTTGGTTTCAGAAATCCTAGTAACGAAATATTCTCGGAATTGGACGAAATCAACGCCCAGGTTCCTATTTTGCCCGGAAGCATCCAGAACACCCGAGAACCGCCAGAGGAGAGCCACAGGGGGGCCACACATGGTGGTGGCGCGGCCAGGCTGGGCCCGCGCCCCTAGTGTGTCGTCGCCTCGTCAGCCCTCCGACTCCGCCTCTTCGCCTATATAAAGGTCCCTGACCTAAAACACGAGAGGAATAAGCCACGGTACGAGAAAAGTTCCGAGCCGCCGCCATCGCGAAGCCAAGATCTGGGGGACAGGAGTCTCTGACGCCGCCGGACGGGGAAGTGCCCCCGGAAGGCTTCTCCATCGACACCGCTGCCATCTCCACCGCCATCTTCATCACCGCTGCTGCTCCCATGAGGAGGGAGTAGTTCTCCATCGAGGCTCGGGGCTGTACCGGTAGCTATGTGGTTCATCTCTCTCTATGTACTTCAATACAATAATCTCATGAGCTGCCTTACATGATTGAGATTCATATGATGATGCTTGTAATCTAGATGTCATTATGCTAGTCAAGTGAGTTTTACTTATGTGATCTCCGGAGACTCCTTGTCCCACGTGTGTAAAGGTGACAGTGTGTGCACCGTGTGGGTCTCTTAGGCTATATTTCACAGAATACTTATTCACTGTTATCAATGGCATAGTGAAGTGCTTATTTATATCTCTTTATGATTGCAATGTGTTTTGTATCACAATTTATCCATGTGCTACTCTAGCAATGTTATTAAAGTAGTTTTATTCCTCCTACACGGTGTAATGGTGACAGTGTGTGCATCCGTGTTAGTACTTGGTTTATGCTATGATCATGATCTCTTGTAGATTGCGAAGTTAACTATTGCTATGATAGTATTGATATGTATTATTCCTCCTACATAAGCATGAAGGTGACAGTGTGCATGCTATGTTAGTACTTGGTTTAGTCGTTTCGATCTTTCATGCACTCTAAGGTTACTTAAATATGAACATTGAATTGTGGAGCTTGTTAACTCCGGCATTGAGGGTTCGTGTAATCCTACGCAATGTGTTCATCATCCAACAAGAGTGTAGAGTATGCATTTATCTATTCTGTTATGTGATCAATGTTGAGAGTGCCCACTAGTGAAAGTCTATTCCCTAGGCCTTGTTCCTAAATCGCTATCGCTGCTTGTTACTTTTCAAATACTGCTGTGTTACTACTGCTTGTTTACTTCCCGCAATATTACTACCATCAACTGCACGTGTAACATCTCAAGTTTTCAACAATAAATAAATAAAGAAAGAGGAATTTCAAATACTCAATTTTGACAACAAACAAAAACTTCATTTACTCATATAGTGCCATATCTAGTATCATGCATAGTATGTGTTTTTGGTGTGCATTTGCCATGATGAGTGTATTAGTGTGTATCAATGGCACTTAAACCCTAACCCATGATCATCTCACCTCAAGTAGAGAGAAATTTAAGAAATGTCAAATAACCAAAAAGCCTCACATACACCTTAGACCCATTTTTGCAAATCTTCAAACAAGGACACCAAGGCTTGATTCAATGCTTGTAAAACACTTATATAACATAAACAAACATAAATGCATAGAAGAAACCAGATTCAAATCAAAGAAAAACTCAAATGGTACATACATATGATAATGGTCAATTTGGCCATTTATAAAATGTTGCCCTCTTTACACCCCTGGTTTGGCAAATTCTTAAACTAAACCCCTCTAACTCTTTTCACCTCATCCAAGAGCATGTCAAGAGGAGCAACTTTGTGGTTGACCACCAAGGTTGACTCTGCCTAGTTTGACTTGGGTAAATAAAACAAAATGCTATATGAGAGTAAAGTGAAGATGAGCACTTTTTGGAATCCTTGCAAACCATCACTAAAATGACCACCACCACCATCATTAGATCACATATATTATGTCTTTGAGCTCCACCAAAAAGATTTCAAAAATTCAAACATTTTTCTCTTGCGGCCATTCTGTCGAACACATGGCAGGCACAAAACAGAATTGATCAAATTTGAGTTTTATCCATCAGATTTTCCACTGCACCCTTGGTGAATCTTGATGATCATTACCCCTCTAGTACCCCTGCATCATTGCCAGTACTTGCCCGTGCTGTTTGAGTGGAGGAGAAACCCTAAACTACACCATGCCATGCCCATGCCGGCCACCAAGCTCTCTCTCTCTCTGGCTCGATTCTTTCCCCCTCACCATGTCTAGGAGGTAGCCCAGTACATGGTGATCATCACCCAGCACGGCTCAAGGTCGCCAAGGCACGGCATTGGTCGCACCAAGCGTGCCCATGCGTGCCCAGGACATGCCACGGCATGCCAGTGCACGCGGTGAGCGCGCACTGGACGCGCCAGAGCATGGCGCCGTACCCACTCGTGCGCCCACGCCTGCTGCCCATTCTCTGCACCGAGCACCCCCTCCAGTACCTCTACGCGCTAGACGCACTCGAGCATCGCCGGAGGACCTGTCGCCGTCGCCACCGTCGACGCCATGCCGCGGGTACTGCCGCACGATCATCAAGCGCCCGAGCTGTCCTGTCGCTCCCAGGACGCTTCCACTGTACCCAGAGACTCGCCATGCCGTCGCCAATCGAGTGCCGTCCTCGCCTTGCCCTTTGGAGCGCCGGAGAGGCCACGCCGTCGACGACCACTCACAGCACCCACGGCACCATCTCCCCTCTATAAATAGAGACCTCCCGCGGCCTTCTCCTTCACACCAACACGATCGCCTCACCTCACTGCTTCTCCTCGAACAAACCATACACTCAATCGTCGCCGGAGTCGCCGGAATTTGAAGCTTGAAGCCGCCGGAGCCCGCAGATCGCCGTCGTCGATTTACGCCGCCCCGAGCCTCGCCACTGCTACCAGGAGCTTCCTCACCGTCGACAACACCGCCGCGCACCCTCTAGAACCTCGCGGGAACACCGGTACGCCCTCCGACCCCCTAGGCTCGCCGCCAGACCCTCGGCCTCTCGCCGGAGAAGACGACGATCGTGCACCGCACGATCGCGTTCTGATCTGACGCTCCACAATTGGCATACCGTTTCGGGTTTTAAAGGGAGGCTGACTGGTGGAGCCCACCATGTCAGGCGGCCCGCGCGTGAACGACACGCTGCTGGGCCGGCCCACTTCCTTTCCCCCGTGTAGCCCACCTAGCCTTCCCGCCAAGCCCACTTGTTTCAAATTCTATTTTCTGTTTAATTCGAATTTGCTTACAGATACTTTTTCAAATTTAAATACAACAAAATCCACTACACCAAATTTAGTAAATTTTATATATTCAGAAAGCCCAAGAAATTATCTAAACAATGCCACTGGCCTCACTTCTAAATTATTTGTAGAATTTAAATGATAAAAATAACAAGGCAGAGCCTTTTCCAACTTCAAATAAATATTAAAAATTATCTATAAATGATTTTAAGTTAATTCCAACTCACATAAATCACATTTGATACCCTTTAATTGTTTATGCAAAAATATAGTGTAGTTGTTTTACATGATCATGGACTAGAATTAAATAATGGCTATGTAGCCATTTCTAGTTCATTTAAACTACTTTAAATTAATTATAAAATGGTATGAGAGCTACTATCTCATTTAAAATGTGATCTCAAGTAATTCAAATAGAGGTACTGACTTTGGTCTAATAAACCTCATACTTGGTTATTGAGAGATATTAAATTATGAGCATGCTAATATTAAAATGCATGAGGTGTAGCACCTCATTTAATTTGTTACTCTCAAATAATAGATATGAAGTGTTGACCTTGGTCCACTAACACTCATACCTTATTATTATTTGCAGAGATTAAATCTTAATAAATTCAATGAGAGGGAATTATCTCCTCCAAGACATTAAAAAGAAATCTTAGTGAATATTTATAATGAGAGGAAATTATTTTTCTTTAAAACAAGGAATTAAATCACCTCTCTAATAATGTGTGATGTTAGCATATATTTGTGTGCATTTTGGTGTGTGCTTAGCTTAGCATTTAATTGTGTGTAGTGATCGTTATACTTGTATTCGTATATAGACGCTAGTCTCGAGGAATACCCGGAAGAGGAAGGCTACAACCCGGAGGAGGAGGAAAACTTTGACTCCTACCCCAACCAAGGCAAGCTAATACTCTTGCAAGCCACCTTAATGCAAAGCTCTTCATGAGCAAGGCACTATTACTTTATGCTTAAGATCCTATCCCATGTTTTTACCTTGTTTTATTTCAAGTATTAAACTTCAAAGCATTTTTGATTCATGATGCACTTGGTTTAGAATAGAACAAGAGTGTCAAGGTTATCATAAACAAAGCAAGCTAGATAGAATCCCCTCATGACTAGATGCTATTGCAAAAATAATAAAATTGACTACTCTAGATGGGAACATTGGATGATGATGGTGAAATTATGAAAGGAAGAGTAAAGGTGAATATGACCAAGAGAAGATGGTGATTTTTGATTAAAAACTGATGATGGTTGGATGCGATACCTTTCCAATATACAAGTACCCCCACAATACCTGATTATGGGTAGGGTCTAACTAGAAGTTTATATGTCTTAGTATGGGTTCCCTCTAAACAAGCGTCATAGGGGTTATGCCGAGGCTGCCTCCGAGAAATGTGAAATGACGTGAATGAGGTGAATTGTCCGGCCCAAGCCCTGTGCAGTTCCGGGTTAACAGTTGGTTCTCACCGGGAGGCCAAGCTCATGGGGAGAGGTGCCTATACTAGGGGGTGTAAATGAAAGGTTAGGGTTGATGATCCGCGTACTGAGTTACGATTATTCAGAGTTGTCTCTGACGGATGTAATCAAATGTTGTGGCACAAGTGTGCAACCTCTGCAGAGTGTTAAACCTATTCGAATAGCCGTGTCCACGGTTACGGACGATTGGAAAGGCCATACTGTTCCGTTGTCAGAACTTGTCTTACAAAGGAATGATGATTCTTGAACGGTGACTTGACTTGTTGAAATACACCACCGAGGTGGTGGGAATGACACTAATGTTCCCACTTGAGTTAGTCTAGAGATTCAAGCATCTTTACTAAATGCTTACAAAATAAACTTGGCTTTATGCAAATAAACCTAGAGCTTAGCAACCATTAATATTGATAATTACTTACATTAGTGTTAGTTTGCGAGTACTTAAGTACTCATGGCTGTGTCCCTGGCTATTCCAATGCCAGACTATGAAGAGGAGCAACAGTACGAGGATGACGGTCAACAAGACGTCTACCAGAACTAGGATGCTTCTAACGTCAAGCGTTGGCCTGTGGATAGATAGTTCCACCTACTACGACGCTTCCGCTAGTTTTATATGTTCGTTGATCGTTTAGATCAACTATTTGTGTAATCTTGAATAATGTAATATATGGTGTAAGACAATATGTGTTGTAATAAATGATGACTCTATGGTATTCAACTGTTATGTCTCGCAACAACAATATTCCTGGGATTGCGATGTATGACATAATAGGCATCCGGACTTAAAAATCCGGGTGTTGACAAGTTGGTATCAGAGCCATTGTTTGACCTTAGAAGCCCCTAGTTTAGAATGGACGTTTGGAACACATAGATTCAAAAGCTAATAAAAGAAATAGTTATGAAAACTTATTCATACTCTTACCTTTGAGGTCCTTTGCAAAATAACAAGTTCATGTCTTCTTACAATTAAAAGTTTGAACACTTGCACCTCTCTAACTTACTCATCCATGTCTCTACAGATGGAGCACTTCGCTCAGACCGAGTCTTACCGCCTAGGCAACGCTGGAGGCCTCATCTTTGAGGAGGACCTGACTGAGCTTTCCCTGTTCCTCGGACGCCCCTTCCCGGAGTTTTTCGGGGGACGGGTCACCAACCAGCTCGGAGGACAGATGCAGTGGATCGTCTGCGCCGACCTCCGCGGAACGTCTGAGTCACCCCCGACCAGCAGGATCCAGTTCTCCGTCCTGGAGAACAGCTGGCTGGACGGCCTTGCTCGGGCCATGAAGGAAGCACTAGCCCGTCTGTGCGGGCTGGAGCTGCCCCGAATCCGGGGAACCCGCTACTTCCACATGGCAAGGCACGACTCCATGGGGGCACCGATGGACCTCTCGCCCCACCCCGAGCTGAAGTCCCACGTGGACCACACCGACTACATGCTCTGCGAGACCTACGTCCAGCTCGACAACGCTCGCTCCCTCGCCAACTTCGCCTACGACCAGATGGCTCAGAAGGACGAGATCACCAAGATCATCGCCGCAGAGCGCAAGACCCTTCGCCGTGAGAACGCGAAGAAGGACTACAAGATCTCCCGCCTCCGCGACCAGATCGCCAACCTCAAGGAGACCATCAAGACTCAGGAGGACCAGCTCAAGGCCCTCGAGAGCGAAGGAGAGGGGGAAGACATCCAAGGGGATGGCTACTCCTATGTGAGCAACGACAATGATTATGAAGAGGATGATGATGACCTGGCCTACTACCCTTACGAGGATGGCCATGAGCACCTGACAGCCGGGATGGATGACACCGTCCCGATCCGTGTGGATGAAGCTTAGTTTCACTTGTGCACCTTGCGTAGGTGTAAGTTGTATCGGTCCCACTGTATCGTAGATTGTTGAAAGGGTTCTTCAAACCCTCCTATGTGTAAGCTTGTAATGTTTGCATCATGAATAAAATAAAAGTGTGTTTAAGTTTCAATTTATCCAAGAACTCAAGTTTTTAACTTAAGCCCAAAATAAACCATAGAAATTTCCCTCTCGTCTCATAATCTATCTACATATTCAGATGGCTCATCGCAACTCGGAAGCTATGATGCAACTACTGCAGACCCTGATGGCAGACAGGGAGACTGACCGAGCTGAGCGTCAAGCCAGCCTAGCAGCACTGCAACAACTAGCCAACAACCAGCAGGGCCAGGGACACCATGACCATCCAGGGTCCAAACTCAAGAACTTCCAGAACACCAACCCACCGGTGTTTAGCAAGACGGAGGAACCTCTTGATGCAGACGATTGGCTCCAGACAATGGAGAACAATCTGGAAGTGGCCGGAGTAGAGGCCAACGACAAGGTTCTGTTCGCCACACACTATCTGGCAGGACCTGCACGTGCCTGGTGGACGAGTGCCCGCGCATTGAACGCAGGGCAAATGATGTCTTGGGCTGACTTCAAGCTCAAGTTCAGCAAGTACCATGTGCCCCAGGGCCTGATCAAGAAGATGCGGGATGAGTTCCGCGAACTCAAGCAGGGACGGATGACTGTGGTAGAGTACCGTGACAAGTTCCTCACCTTGTCAAGGTACGCCCCTGATGAGACGGACACCACCGACAAGAGGAAGGAGAGGTTCCTGAACGGACTACATGATGAAATGCAGACTGTGCTGGTCAACATTCCATTTGCTGACCTTGAAGCCCTTGTCGACTCCGCCATCCAGATGGAGGGCAAGCTGAACCAGGCCAACGAGAACCGCAAGCGCAGGATGATGCAACAGAGTGGGCCCAGCAATACCTCAAGGTATCGCCCCAGCTCAAGCGGAGGGTTCCCTCCCAGAAACAACAAGCCACCAACCCCGATGTCACGCCCCGGTTTTCAGCACCGGAGCGGAGGAAACTCCAGGCCAGGAGGCCACCACAACAACAACCACGGCAACAACAACTACGTCCACCACAACACCAACTTCAACCGCGCTCCGATGAGAGCCCCCGCCAACAACAACAACAACACCGCACCAAGGACCGGGAGCAACGCTATTCCGGTTACTCCCAAGGACAAGACCACCATCACTTGCTATGAGTGTGGTGTAGTGGGACACTTTTCCAATGAGTGCCCCAAGAGGCTCGCCAAGATCGCCGCCAACACCGCTGCACCTGCCCAGCAGCAACGCCGTGTCTCCACCGGCAAAAAGTTCACCCCCAACAATCCCAACAACCGTGGAGGCCGCCTCTTTCACATGAGTGCGGAAGAAGCTCAGGAAGCGCCAGATGTTGTGCTGGGTATGTTCTCTGTTAACTCCATACCAGCAAGGGTGTTGTTTGATTCCGGAGCATCGCATTCTTTTGTCACCGAAGATTTTGCATGCACTAGTAAGATTCAACCCACCAGTTTGAAGCATGTCATGATAGTTCAAATACCTGGATCAACAACAAAGCTAGAAAAATTTGCAAAGATGTGCCCATTATCATACATGACATAGAATTTCATGCAAATTTGATTGTTCTGGGAACAAAGGGTTTGGAAGTAGTACTGGGTATGGATTGGATGTCCAAACATCAAGGACTGATAGATTGTGCCAAGAAGGCCATCACCATGACTAGTAGCACCGGAGTACTAGTGGAGCACATATCGGAAAGGCTACCTAGAAACTTCACTTGTAACCAGAGTCAAGCCCAACCCACCTTGGATCAGATTAGGGTCGTCTGTAGATACCCTGATGTGTTTCCTGAAGGTTTACCCGGTATGCCCCCAGATCGGGATATCGAGTTTATCATTGAGTTAATCCCCGGAACAGGACCTATAGCCCAGAGAGCTTACAGCATGAACCCAGCAGAGTTAGTGGAACTGAAGAAGCAACTGGACGAGCTCTTGGCCAAAGGTCTGATCCGACCAAGTGCGTCACCTTGGAGGTCCCCAGTCTTGTTTGTGGACAAAAAGGATGGGACGATTCGTTTATGTACGGATTACCGCAAGCTCAATGATGTCACTATCAAGAACAAGTATCCCTTGCCCAAAATAGAAGACCTGTTTGACCAATTGACCGGTGCCACCGTGTTCTCGAAGATTGATCTTAGGACAGGGTACCATCAGCTGAAGATCCGTGCATCGGACATCCCCAAAACTGCCTTCACCACCAGATATGGATTGTATGAGTACAATGTCATGTCATTTGGATTGACCAATGCCCCGGCATACTTCATGAACCTCATGAACAAGATCTTCATGAACTTTTTGGACAAGTTTGTCGTTGTGTTCATCGACGACATCCTAATCTACTCCAAGACCGAAGAGGAACATGAGCAACACCTGGAGATAATCCTAGAAACCCTTAGACAGCACAAGTTGTACGCAAAGTTCAGCAAGTGCGAGTTCTGGTTGAAAGAAGTCGGATTCCTGGGACACATCTTGTCTGCAGGAGGAATTGCCGTGGACCCCGCAAAAATCAAGACCGTTGCAGAATGGAAAGTCCCAACCACTCAGACCGAAGTCCGTGCTTTTCTTGGATTGGCGGGCTACTACCGCCGATTCGTTGAAGGATTCTCGAGCATAGCAAGACCCATGACCCAACTGCTGAAGAAGGACAAGAAGTTTGACTGGACGGACAAATGTGAAGAGAGCTTCCAGAAGCTCAAGGCAAGACTGACAACAGCCCCAATACTCATCATGCCGGACATCACCAAGCCTTTTGACGTTTACTGTGACGCCTCCAAGATTGGTCTTGGATGTGTGTTGATGCAAGGAGGGAAGGTGATATCGTATCTGTCAAGGCAACTGAAGCAGCATGAGCAGAATTACCCAACTCACGACTTAGAACTCGCAGCAGTTGTGTTAGCATTGAAGGTTTGGCGTCATTACCTCATGGGTAATCGATGCGAGATTTACTCGGATCACAAGAGTTTGAAGTATATCTTCACTCAGAAGGAACTAAACATGAGGCAAAGAAGATGGATCGAGTTGATCAAGGATTACGACCTAGAGATTCATTACCACCCCGGAAAGGCCAATGTGGTAGCCGATGCTTTGAGCCGACAACCATGTCAGCTCAACTCCATGATCGCGGAAGAGCAACCTAGCCTGTACCAAGAGTTTGAGCAATTTAGACTGGAGCTAGTTAGCGAAGGTTATCTCGCCAGCATAGAGTTACAACCTACCTTGGTTAGTCAAATCAAGGAAGCACAGAAAGGGAATGCTAGCATCGACGGAATCAAGAACCAGATAGCTGCAGGAAAGGCACCTGGATTCACCGTAGATGAAGAAGGAGTACTTTGGTACAACGGACGCTTGTGCGTGCCGTCAGATTCTGAGCTAAAGCAAGTCATTCTGAAGGAAGCCCATGACACCCTTTATTCCATTCATCCCGGTGGTACCAAGATGTACCAGGACTTGAAGGAACAGTTCTGGTGGCATGGAATGAAGCGAGAAATCGGGAGCTACATCGCCAAGTGTGACATTTGTCAAAGAGTCAAGGCCGAGCATCAACGACCCGCAGGACTATTACAGCCCCTGCAGATTCCCGAATGGAAGTGGGATTCGGTAGGAATGGACTTCATCACCGGACTGCCCAAGTCTAGCAAAGGAAATGATTCTATCTGGGTAGTGGTCGACAGGTTGACCAAAGTCGCCCATTTCATCCCCGTCAAGACCACCTACCAAGGACCCAAGCTGGCAGAATTGTACATCTCCCGAATAGTCACCCTACATGGAACCCCGAAGTCAATAGTGTCAGATAGAGGATCGCAATTCACCTCGAGATTCTGGCAGAAGGTGCATGAAGGGCTAGGCACCCGCCTGAATTTTAGCACAGCATACCACCCGCAGACGGATGGACAGACTGAACGAGTCAATCAAATCCTTGAAGATATGCTGAGAGCATGTGTACTAGAGTATGGATCCAAGTGGGAAGATTGTCTGCCTTACGCCGAGTTCTCGTACAACAACAGCTACCAGGCCAGCTGCAGATGGCCCCCTTTGAAGCATTGTACGGAAGAAAGTGCCGTACCCCTCTGAATTGGTCGGAAGTCGGAGAGAGCCAAGTGTTTGGACCAGACGTTCTCCGAGAAGCCGAAGAGAAGGTACACAAGATCCGGGAGTACCTGAAGACAGCCCAGTCCAGGCAGAAGAGTTACGCCGACAAAAGACGCCGGGAAATGACCTTCGAGATCGGAGACTTTGTGTATCTCAAAGTATCCCCTCTTAAAGGAATGCAGAGATTCCAGCTTAGAGGAAAGCTTGCACCCCGCTATGTTGGACCCTTCAAGGTTCTTAGTCGCCGGGGAGAGGTATCGTACCAACTGGAATTACCGGAAGAAATGGCAGCGGTACACAATGTGTTTCACATCTCACTGCTTCGCAAGTGCTTAGAGGTACCAGAAAAGACCGAGGTCTTCAAGAACATTGATCACAGATCTGTGGACATCAACTCAGATCTGACCTACAGAGAAGTACCAATTCGCATCCTGGAGGAAGCTTTCAGAACTACTCGCACCCGGAGTATCAAATTTCTGAAGGTCCAATGGAGTAATCACACCGAAGAAGAAGCTACCTGGGAGAGGGAAGACTTCATGAAGACTGAGTACCCCAATCTCTTTAGTACCTAGTTTTCTTTGAGATCTCGGGACGAGATCTTTTGTAAGGGGGAAGGGTTTGTAACATCTCAAGTTTTCAACAATAAATAAATAAAGAAAGAGGAATTTCAAATACTCAATTTTGACAACAAACAAAAACTTTATTTACTCATATAGTGCCATATCTAGTATCATGCATAGTATGTGTTTTTGGTGTGCATTTGCCATGATGAGTGTATTAGTGTGTATCAATGGCACTTAAACCCTAACCCATGATCATCTCACCTCAAGTAGAGAGAAATTTAAGAAATGTCAAATAACCAAAAAGCCTCACATACACCTTAGACCCATTTTTGCAAATCTTCAAACAAGGACACCAAGGCTTGATTCAATGCTTGTAAAACACTTATATAACATAAACAAACATAAATGCATAGAAGAAACCAGATTCAAATCAAAGAAAAACTCAAATGGTACATACATATGATAATGGTCAATTTGGCCATTTATAAAATGTTGCCCTCTTTACACCCCTGGTTTGGCAAATTCTTAAACTAAACCCCTCTAACTCTTTTCACCTCATCCAAGAGCATGTCAAGAGGAGCAACTTTGTGGTTGACCACCAAGGTTGACTCTGCCTAGTTTGACTTGGGTAAATAAAACAAAATGCTATATGAGAGTAAAGTGAAGATGAGCACTTTTTGGAATCCTTGCAAACCATCACTAAAATGACCACCACCACCATCATTAGATCACATATATTATGTCTTTGAGCTCCACCAAAAAGATTTCAAAAATTCAAACATTTTTCTCTTGCGGCCATTTCGTCGAACACTTGGCAGGCACAAAACTGAATTGATCAAACCTCGCTTTATCCATCAGATTTTCCACTGCACCCTTGGTGAATCTTGATGATCATTACCCCTCTAGTACCCCTGCATCATTGCCAGTACTTGCCCGTGCTGTTTGAGTGGAGGAGAAACCCTAAACTACACCATGCCATGCCCATGCCGGCCACCAAGCTCTCTCTCTCTCTGGCTCGATTCTTTCCCCCTCACCATGTCTAGGAGGTAGCCCAGTACATGGTGATCATCACCCAGCACGGCTCAAGGTCGCCAAGGCACGGCATTGGTCGCACCAAGCGTGCCCATGCGTGCCCAGGACATGCCACGGCATGCCAGTGCACGCGGTGAGCGCGCACTGGACGCGCCAGAGCATGGCGCCGTACCCACTCGTGCGCCCACGCCTGCTGCCCATTCTCTGCACCGAGCACCCCCTCCAGTACCTCTACGCGCTAGACGCACTCGAGCATCGCCGGAGGACCTGTCGCCGTCGCCACCGTCGACGCCATGCCGCGGGTACTGCCGCACGATCATCAAGCGCCCGAGCTGTCCTGTCGCTCCCAGGACGCTTCCACTGTACCCAGAGACTCGCCATGCCGTCGCCAATCGAGTGCCGTCCTCGCCTTGCCCTTTGGAGCGCCGGAGAGGCCACGCCGTCGACGACCACTCACAGCACCCACGGCACCATCTCCCCTCTATAAATAGAGACCTCCCGCGGCCTTCTCCTTCACACCAACACGATCGCCTCACCTCACTGCTTCTCCTCGAACAAACCATACACTCAATCGTCGCCGGAGTCGCCGGAATTTGAAGCTTGAAGCCGCCGGAGCCCGCAGATCGCCGTCGTCGATTTACGCCGCCCCGAGCCTCGCCACTGCTACCAGGAGCTTCCTCACCGTCGACAACACCGCCTCGCACCCTCTAGAACCTCGCGGGAGCACCGGTACGCCCTCCGACCCCCTAGGCTCGCCGCCAGACCCTCGGCCTCTCGCCGGAGAAGACGACGATCGTGCACCGCACGATCGCGTTCTGATCTGACGCTCCACAATTGGCATACCGTTTCGGGTTTTAAAGGGAGGCTGACTGGTGGAGCCCACCATGTCAGGCGGCCCGCGCGTGAACGACACGCTGCTGGGCCGGCCCACTTCCTTTCCCCCGTGTAGCCCACCTAGCCTTCCCGCCAAGCCCACTTGTTTCAAATTCTATTTTCTGTTTAATTCGAATTTGCTTACAGATACTTTTTCAAATTTAAATACAACAAAATCCACTACACCAAATTTAGTAAATTTTATATATTCAGAAAGCCCAAGAAATTATCTAAACAATGCCACTGGCCTCACTTCTAAATTATTTGTAGAATTTAAATGATAAAAATAACAAGGCAGAGCCTTTTCCAACTTCAAATAAATATTAAAAATTATCTATAAATGATTTTAAGTTAATTCCAACTCACATAAATCACATTTGATACCCTTTAATTGTTTATGCAAAAATATAGTGTAGTTGTTTTACATGATCATGGACTAGAATTAAATAATGGCTATGTAGCCATTTCTAGTTCATTTAAACTACTTTAAATTAATTATAAAATGGTATGAGAGCTACTATCTCATTTAAAATGTGATCTCAAGTAATTCAAATAGAGGTACTGACTTTGGTCTAATAAACCTCATACTTGGTTATTGAGAGATATTAAATTATGAGCATGCTAATATTAAAATGCATGAGGTGTAGCACCTCATTTAATTTGTTACTCTCAAATAATAGATATGAAGTGTTGACCTTGGTCCACTAACACTCATACCTTATTATTATTTGCAGAGATTAAATCTTAATAAATTCAATGAGAGGGAATTATCTCCTCCAAGACATTAAAAAGAAATCTTAGTGAATATTTATAATGAGAGGAAATTATTTTTCTTTAAAACAAGGAATTAAATCACCTCTCTAATAATGTGTGATGTTAGCATATATTTGTGTGCATTTTGGTGTGTGCTTAGCTTAGCATTTAATTGTGTGTAGTGATCGTTATACTTGTATTCGTATATAGACGCTAGTCTCGAGGAATACCCGGAAGAGGAAGGCTACAACCCGGAGGAGGAGGAAAACTTTGACTCCTACCCCAACCAAGGCAAGCTAATACTCTTGCAAGCCACCTTAATGCAAAGCTCTTCATGAGCAAGGCACTATTACTTTATGCTTAAGATCCTATCCCATGTTTTTACCTTGTTTTATTTCAAGTATTAAACTTCAAAGCATTTTTGATTCATGATGCACTTGGTTTAGAATAGAACAAGAGTGTCAAGGTTATCATAAACAAAGCAAGCTAGATAGAATCCCCTCATGACTAGATGCTATTGCAAAAATAATAAAATTGACTACTCTAGATGGGAACATTGGATGATGATGGTGAAATTATGAAAGGAAGAGTAAAGGTGAATATGACCAAGAGAAGATGGTGATTTTTGATTAAAAACTGATGATGGTTGGATGCGATACCTTTCCAATATACAAGTACCCCCACAATACCTGATTATGGGTAGGGTCTAACTAGAAGTTTATATGTCTTAGTATGGGTTCCCTCTAAACAAGCGTCATAGGGGTTATGCCGAGGCTGCCTCCGAGAAATGTGAAATGACGTGAATGAGGTGAATTGTCCGGCCCAAGCCCTGTGCAGTTCCCGGGTTAACAGTTGGTTCTCACCGGGAGGCCAAGCTCATGGGGAGAGGTGCCTATACTAGGGGGTGTAAATGAAAGGTTAGGGTTGATGATCCGCGTACTGAGTTACGATTATTCAGAGTTGTCTCTGACGGATGTAATCAAATGTTGTGGCACAAGTGTGCAACCTCTGCAGAGTGTTAAACCTATTCGAATAGCCGTGTCCACGGTTACGGACGATTGGAAAGGCCATACTGTTCCGTTGTCAGAACTTGTCTTACAAAGGAATGATGATTCTTGAACGGTGACTTGACTTGTTGAAATACACCACCGAGGTGGTGGGAATGACACTAATGTTCCCACTTGAGTTAGTCTAGAGATTCAAGCATCTTTACTAAATGCTTACAAAATAAACTTGGCTTTATGCAAATAAACCTAGAGCTTAGCAACCATTAATATTGATAATTACTTACATTAGTGTTAGTTTGCGAGTACTTAAGTACTCATGGCTGTGTCCCTGGCTATTCCAATGCCAGACTATGAAGAGGAGCAACAGTACGAGGATGACGGTCAACAAGACGTCTACCAGAACTAGGATGCTTCTAACGTCAAGCGTTGGCCTGTGGATAGATAGTTCCACCTACTACGACGCTTCCGCTAGTTTTATATGTTCGTTGATCGTTTAGATCAACTATTTGTGTAATCTTGAATAATGTAATATATGGTGTAAGACAATATGTGTTGTAATAAATGATGACTCTATGGTATTCAACTGTTATGTCTCGCAACAACAATATTCCTGGGATTGCGATGTATGACATAATAGGCATCTGGACTTAAAAATCCGGGTGTTGACAGCACGCCAGCGAGCTATTTTCTGGCGCCGTACTAATGCTCATATTTATTCATACCACTTGTATTTCACTATCTGTTCGCCGAACTAGTACACCTATTAGGTGTGTTGGGGACACAAGAGACTTCTTGCTTTGTGGTTGCAGGGTTGCATGAGAGGGATCTTTGACCTCTTCCTCCCTGAGTTCGATAAACCTTGGGTAATCCACTTAAGGGAAACTTGCTGCTGTTCTACAAACCTCTGCTCTTGGAGGCCCAACACTGTCTACAAGAATAGAAGCACCCGTAGACATCGCATTCATCTCCCGAGGACTCTTCATCGCCATGATCGCTCCGGAGTGATGAGTGAGTAGTTCACCCCGGACTATGGGTCCATAGCAGTAGCTAGATGGTCGTCTTCTCCTAATTGTGCTTCATTGTTGGATCTTGTGAGCTGCCTAACATGATCAAGATCATCTATCTGTAATACTATATGTTGTGTTTGTCGGGATCCGATGGATAGAGAATACTATGTTATGGTGATTATCAATCTATTGTTTATGTGTTGTTTATGATCTTGCATGCTCTCCGTTATTAGTAGAGGCTCTGGCCAAGTTTTTGCTCTTAACTCCAAGAGGAGTATTTATGCTCGATAGTGGGTTCATGCCTTCATTGACACCTGGGACAGTGACAGAAAGTTCTAAGGTTGTGATGTGTTGTTGCCACTAGGGATAAAACATTGATTCTATGTCTAAGGATGTAGTTGTCGATTACATTACGCACCATACTTAATGCAATTGTCTGTTGCTTGCAACTTAATACTGAATGGGGTTCGGATGATAACCTGAAGGTGGACTTTTTAGGCATAGATGCAGTTGGATGGCGGTCTATGTACTTTGTCGTAATGCCCGGATTAAATCTCACTATATTTATCATATCATGTATATGCATTGTCATGCCCTTCTCTATTTGTTAATTGCCCGACTGTAATTTGTTCACCCAACATGCTTTTATCTTATGGGAGAGATACCTCTAGTGAACTGTGGACCCCGTCCTATTCTTTACATCGCATACAATCTACTGCAATACTTGTTTTACTGTTTTCTTGCAAACAATCATCTTCCACACAATACGGTTAATCCTTTGTTACAGCAAGCCGGTGAGATTGACAACCTCACTGTTTCGTTGGGGCAAAGTACTTTGTGTTGTGCAGGTTCCACGTTGGCGCCGGAATCCCTGTTGTTGCGCCGCATCACATTTCGCCACCATCAACCTTCAACGTGCTTCTTGGCTCCTACTGGTTCGATTAAACCTTGGTTTCGATTATACGCATCATACCTTCTTGGCTCCTCTTTCATTCAATAACTTTCACCAACTGTTCGAAGAAAAGGTCTTCCCAACACAAAGGTCAAGATGCTTGCCCTCAATATAGAAACCAAGGTTTAATCGAACCAGTAGGAGCCAAGAAGCACGTTGAAGGTTGATGGTGGCGAAATGTGATGCGGCGCAACAACAGGGATTCGTAACGTGGAACCCGCACAACACAACCCAAGTACTTTGCCCCAACGAAACAGTGAGGTTGTCAATCTCACCGGCTTGCTGTAACAAAGGATTAACCGTATTGTGTGGAAGATGATTGTTTGCAAGAAAACAGTAAAACAAGTATTGCAGTAGATTGTATGCGATGTAAAGAATAGGACCGGGGTCCACAGTTCACTAGAGGTGTCTCTCCCATAAGATAAAAGCATGTTGGGTGAACAAATTACAGTCGGGCAATTAACAAATAGAGAAGGGCATGACAATGCATATACATGATATGATAAATATAGTGAGATTTAATCCGGGCATTACGACAAAGTACATAGACCGCCATCCAACTGCATCTATGCCTAAAAAGTCCACCTTCAGTTATCATCCGAACCCCATTCAGTATTAAGTTGCAAAGCAACAGACAATTGCATTAAGTATGGTGCGTAATGTAATCGACAACTACATCCTTAGACATAGAATCAATGTTTTATCCCTAGTGGCAACAGCACATCACAACTTTAGAACTTTCTGTCACTGTCCCAGGTGTCAATGAAGGCATGAACCCACTATCGAGCATAAATACTCCCTCTTGGAGTTAAGAGCAAAAACTTGGCCAGAGCCTCTACTAATAACGGAGAGCATGCAAGATCATAAACAACACATAAACAATAGATTGATAATCACCATAACATAGTATTCTCTATCCATCGGATCCCGACAAACACAACATATAGTATTACAGATAGATGATCTTGATCATGTTAGGCAGCTCACAAGATCCAACAATGAAGCACAATTAGGAGAAGATGACCATCTAGCTACTGCTATGGACCCATAGTCCAGGGGTGAACTACTCACTCATCACTCCGGAGGCGATCATGGCGATGAAGAGTCCTCCGGGAGATGAATCCCCTCTCCGGCAGGGTGCCGGAGGCGATCTCCCGAATCCCCCGAGATGGGATTCACGGCGGCTCTGGAAGGTTTTCCGTATCGTGGCTCTCGCACTCGGGGTTTCGCGACGGAGGCTATAAGTAGGCGAAAGGGCAGGTCAAGAGCGGCACGAGGGCCCAGGTGACAGGCGCGCGCGGGCCTGGCCGCGCCGCCTATCATCTGGCCACCTCGTGGCCCCACTTCGACTCCCCTTCGGTCTTCTGGAAGCTTCGTGCAAAAATAGGACCCTGGGCGTTGATTTCGTCCAATTCCGAGAATATTTCCTTACTAGGATTTCTGAAACCAAAAACAGCAGAAAACAACAACTGGCTCTTCGGCGTCTTGTTAATAGGTTAGTTCCAAAAAATGCGACATATAATGTGCATAAAACATGTAGGTATCATCAATAAAGTAGCATGGAACATAAGAAATTATCGATACGTTGGAGACGTATCAGCATCCCCAAGCTTAGTTCTGCTCGCCCGAGCAGGTAAAACGATAACAAAGATAATTTCTGAAGTGACATGCCATCATAATCTTGATCATACTATTTGTAAACATATGTAATGAATGCAGCGATCAAAACAATGGTAATGACATGAGTAAACAACTGAATCATAAAGCAAAGACTTTTCATGAATAGTACTTCAAGACAAGCATCAATAAGTCTTGCATAAGAGTTAACTCATAAAGCAATAAATCAAAGTAAAGGTGTTGAAGCAACACAAAGGAGGATTAAGTTTCAGCGGTTGCTTTCAACTTATAACATGTATATCTCATGGATATTGTCAACATAAAGTAATATAACAAGTGCAATATGCAAGTATGTAGGAATCAATGCATAGTTCACACAAGTGTTTGCTTCTTAAGGTGGAGAGAGATAGGTAAACTGACTCAACAATAAAAGTAAAAGAAAGGTCCTTCAAAGAGGAAAGCATCGATTGCTATATTTGTGCTAGAGCTTTTATTTTGAAAACATGAAACAATTTTGTCAACGGTAGTAATAAAGCATATGAGTTATGTAAATTATATCTTACAAGTTGCAAGCCTCATGCATAGTGTACTAATAGTGCCCGCACCTTGTCCTACTTAGCTTGGACTACCGGATCTTTGCAATGCCATGTTTCAACCAAGTGTCACAAAGGGTACCTCCATGCCGTACAAAGGTCTAAGGAGAAAGCTCGCATTTTGGATTTCGCTTTTGATTATTCTCAACTTAGACATCCATACCGGGACAACATGGACAACAGATAATGGACTCCTCTTTAATGCATAAGCATGTAGCAACAATTATTATTCTCATATGAGATTGAGGATATATGTCCAAAACTGAAACTTCAACCATGATTCATGGCTTTAGTTAGCGGCCCAATGTTCTTCTCTAACAATTTGCATGCTCCAATCATTAAGGTGATAGATCCTTCAGACAAGACGGACATGCATAGCAACTCACATGATATTCAACAAAGAATAGTTGATGGCGTTCCCCAGAAGCATGGTTATCGCACAACAAGCAACTTAATAAAAGATAAAGTGCATAAGTACATATTCAATACCACGATAGTTTTTAAGGCTATTTTGTCCCATGAGCTATATATTGCAAAGGTGAATGATGGAATTTTAAAGGTAGCACTCAAGCAATTTACTTTGGAATGGCGGAGAAATACCATGTAGTAGGTAGGTATGGTGGACACAAATGGCATAGTAGTTGGCTCAAGGATTTTGGATGCATGAGAAGTATTCCTCTCGATACAAGGTTTAGGCTAGCAAGGTTATTTGAAGCAAACTCAAGGATAAACCGGTGCAGCAAAACTCACATAAAAGACATATTGTAAACATTATAAGACTCTACACCGTCTTCCTTGTTGTTCAAAACTCAATACTAGATATTATCTAGACCTTAGAGAGACCAAATATGCAAATCAAATTTTAGCAAGCTCTATGTATTTCTTCATTAATGGGTGCAAAGTATATGATGCAAGAGCTTAAACATGAGCACAACAATTGCCAAGTATCACATTATCCAAGACATTTTAGAATTACTACATGTAGCATTTTCCAATTCCAACCATATAACAATTTAACGAAGAAGAAACTTCGCCTTGAACATTATGAGTAAAGCCTAAGGACATATTTGTCCATATGCAACAGCGAGCGTGTCTCTCTCCCACAAAGTGAATGCTAGGATCCATTTTATTCAAACAAAAACAAAAACAAAAACAAACCGACGCTCCAAGTAAAGAACACAAGATGTGATTGAATAAAAATATAGTTTCAGGGAGGAACCTGATGATGTTGTCGATGAAGAAGGGGATGCCTTGGGCATCCCCAAGCTTAGACGCTTGAGTCTTCTTAAAATATGCAGGGGTGAACCACGGGGCATCCCCAAGCTTAGAGCTTTCACTCCTCTTGATCATAGTATATCATTCTCCTCTCTTGACCCTTGAAAACTTCCTTCACACCAAACTTCAAGCAAACTCATTAGAGGGTTAGTGCACAATTAATTATTCACATATTCAGAGGTGACACAATCATTCTTTACACTTCTGGACATTGCACAAAGCTACTGGACATTAATGGATCAAAGAAATTCATCCAACATAGCATAAGAGGCAATGCGAAATAAAAGGCAGAATCTGTCAAAACAGAACAGTTCGTAAAGACGAATTTTAAAGTGGCACCAGACTTGCTCAAATGGAAAAACTCAAAACTAATGAAAGTTGCGTACATATCTGAGGATCACGCTCGTAAATTGGCAGATTTTTCGAATTTTCTACAGAGACTTGTGCCCAGATTCGTGACAGACAGCAATGCTGTTTCTGCGCAGCGATCCCAAATATAACATCAACTTTGACATAGAAACTTTACTTGGCACAAAAACATGATAAGGAGAGGTTGCTACAGTAGTAAACAACTTCCAAGACTCAAATATAAAACAAAATACTGTAGTAAAAACATGGGTTGTCTCCCATAAGCGCTTTTCTTTAACGCCTTTCAGCTAGGCGCAGAAAGTGCAAATCAAGTAACATCAAGAGTAGAAGCATCAACATCATAACTTGTTCTAATAATAGAATCAAAAGGCAACTTCATTCTCTTTCTAGGGAAGTGTTCCATACCTTTCTTGAGAGGAAATTGATATTTAATATTACCTTCCCTCATATCAATAACAGCACCAACGGTTCGAAGAAAAGGTCTTCCCAACACAATAGGACAAGATGCATTGCATTCGATATCCAAAACAACAAAATCAACGGGGACAAGGTTATTGTTAACCGTAATGCGCACATTATCAATCCTCCCCAAAGGTTTCTTTTTAACATTATCGGCAAGATTAACATCCAAATAACAATTCTTCAATGGTGGCAAGTCAAGCATATCATAAATCTTTTTAGGCATAACAGAAATACTTGCACCAAGATCACATAAAGCATTACATTCAAAGTCATTGAATTTCATTTTAATGATGGGCTCCCAACCATCCTCTAACTTTCTAGGAATAGAAGTTTCAAGTTTTAGTTTCTCTTCTCTAGCTTTTATGAGAGCATTTGTAATATGTTTTGTAAAGGCTAAATTTATAGCACTAGCATTAGGACTTTTAGCAAGTTTTTGTAAGAACTTTATAACTTCAGAGATGTGGCAATCATCAAAATCTAAATCATTATGAGCTACAGCAATGGGATCATTGTTCCCAAGGTTGGAAAAATTTCAGCAGTTTTATCACAAGCAGTTTCAGCAGTTTTAGCAATTTCAGGCAGTTTTATACGCTTTGCACTAGGAGTAGAAACATTGCCAACACCAATTATTTTACCATTGATAGTAGGAGGTGCAGCAACATGTGAAGAATTAGCATTACTAGTGGTGGTAATAGTCCAAACTTTAGCTACATTATTCTCTTTAGCTAGTTTTTCATTTTCTTCTCTATCCCACCTAGCACGCAATTCAGCCATTAATCTTATATTCTCATTAATTCTAACTTGATGGCATTTGCTGTAGTAGTAATCTTATTATCAATATCATTATTAGGCATAACTTTCAATTTTAAAAGATTAACATCAGAGGCAAGTCTATCAACTCTAGAAGCAATAATATCAATTTTATCAAGCTTTTCCTCAACAGATTTGTTAAAAGCAGTTTGTGTACTAATAAATTCTTTAAGCATAGCTTCAAGACCAGAGGGTACACTCCTATTATTGTTGTAAGAATTCCATAAGAATTACCATAACCATTACCATTAGCAGAAGGATATGGCCTATAGTTATTACCAGAGTTGTTCCTATAAGCATTGTTGTTGAAATTATTATTTTTAATGAAATTTACATCAACATTTTCTTCTTGAGCAACCAATGAAGCTAAAGGAACATTATTTGGATCAACATTAGATCTACCATTCACAAGCATAGACATAATCACATCAATCTTATCACTCAAGGAAGAGGTTTCTTCAACAGAGTTTACCTTCTTACCTTGTGGAGCTCTTTCCGTGTGCCATTCAGAGTAATTTATCATCATATCATCAAGAAGCTTTGTAGCCGCCCCCAAAGGGATGGACATAAAGGTACCTCCAGCAGCTGAATCCAATAAATTCCGCGAAGAAAAATTTAGTCCTGCATAGAAGGTTTGGATGATCATCCAAGTAGTCAGTCCATGGGTTGGGCAATTCTTTACCAAAGTTTTCATTCTCTCCCATGCTTGAGCAACATGTTCAGTATCTAATTGCTTAAAATTCATTATGCTACTTCTCAAAGATATAATTTTAGCGGGAGGATAATATCTACCAATAAAAGCATCCTTACATTTAGTCCATGAATCAATACTATTCTTAGGCAAAGATAGCAACCAATCTTTAGCTCTTCCTCTTAATGAGAAAGGAAACACTTTCAATTTAATAATATCACCATCTACATCCTTATACTTTTGCATTTCACAAAGTTCAACAAAATTATTAAGATGGGCAGCAGCATCATCAGAACTAACACCAGAAAATTGCTCTCTCATAACAAGGTTCAGTAAAGCAGGTTTAATTTCAAAGAATTCTGCTGTAGTAGCAGGTGGAGCAATAGGTGTGCATAGGAAATCATTATTATTTGCATTTGTGAAGTCACACAACTTAGTATTTTCAGGGGTATTCATTTTAGCAACGGTAAATAAAACAAACTAGATAAAGTAAATGCAAGTAACTAATTTTTTTGTGTTTTTGATATAGAGAGCAAGACAATAAATAAAGTAAAACTAGCAACTAATTTTTTTTTGTGTTTTGTTTAGGTGCAGCAAACAAAGTAGTAAATAAAATAAAGCAAGACAAAAACAAAGTAAAGAGATTGAGAAGTGGAGACTCCCCTTGCGCGTGTCTTGATCTCCCCGGCAACGGCGCCAGAAATTTAGCTTGATACGCGTAGATGCACACGTCCGTTGGGAAACCCAAGTGGAAGGTATGATGCGTATAGAAGCAAGTTTCCCTCAGTATGAAACCAAGGTTTAATCAAACCAGTAGGAGCCAAGAAGCACGTTGAAGGTTGATGGTGGCGAAATGTGATGCGGCGCAACAACAGGGATTCCGGCGCCAACGTGGAACCTGCACAACACAACCCAAGTACTTTGTCCCAACGAAACAGTGAGGTTGTCAATCTCACCGGCTTGCTGTAACAAAGGATTAACCGTATTGTGTGGAAGATGATTGTTTGCAAGAAAACAGTAAAACAAGTATTGCAATAGATTGTATGCGATGTAAAGAATAGGACCGGGGTCCACAGTTCACTAGAGGTGTCTCTCCCATAAGATAAAAGCATGTTGGGTGAACAAATTACAGTCGGGCAATTGAAAAAATAGAGAAGGGCATGACAATGCATATACATGATATGATAAATATAGTGAGATTTAATCCGGCATTACGACAAAGTACATAGACCGCCATCCAACCGCATCTATGCCTAAAAAGTCCACCTTCAGGTTATCATCCGAACCCCATTCAGTAGTATTAAGTTGCAAAGCAACAGACAATTGCATTAAGTATGGTGCGTAATGTAATCGACAACTACATCCTTAGACATAGAATCAATGTTTTATCCCTAGTGGCAACAGCACATCACAACCTTAGAACTTTCGGTCACTGTCCCAGGTGTCAATGAAGGCATGAACCCACTATCGAGCATAAATACTCCCTCTTGGAGTTAAGAGCAAAAACTTGGCCAGAGCCTCTACTAATAACGGAGAGCATGCAAGATCATAAACAACACATAAACAATAGATTGATAATCACCATAACATAGTATTCTCTATCCATCGGATCCCGACAAACACAACATATAGTATTACGTATAGATGATCTTGATCATGTTAGGCAGCTCACAAGATCCAACAATGAAGCACAATTAGGAGAAGACGACCATCTAGCTACTGCTATGGACCCATAGTCCAGGGGTGAACTACTCACTCATCACTCCGGAGGCGATCATGGCGATGAAGAGTCCTCCGGGAGATGAATGCCTGATGTCTACGGTGCTTCTATTCTTGTAGACAGTGTTGGGCCTCCAAGAGCAGAGGTTTGTAGAACAGCAGCAAGTTTCCTTAAGTGGATTACCCAAGGTTTATCGAACTCGGGGAGGAAGAGGTCAAAGATATCCCTCTCATGCAACCCGCAACCACAAAGCAAGAAGTCTCTGTGTCCCCAACACACCTAATAGGTGCACTAGTTCGGCGAAGAGATAGTGAAATACAAGTGGTATGAATGAATATGAGCAGTAGTACGGCGCCATAAAATAGCTCGCTGGCGTGCAGTTGATGGTAGTAATATTGCGGGAAGTAAACAAGCAGTAGGTAACACAAGAAAACAAGAATAAGCAGCGATAGCATATTTAGGAACAAGG
This sequence comes from Lolium multiflorum, assembly GCA_030979885.1. Lineage (NCBI taxonomy): Eukaryota > Viridiplantae > Streptophyta > Magnoliopsida > Poales > Poaceae > Lolium > Lolium multiflorum. The sequence goes on along the minus strand of CM061751.1, from coordinate 40,936,554 downwards.
CCTAGGAATAGACTTTCACTAGTGGGCACTCTCAACATTGATCACATAACAGAATAGATAAATGCATACTCTACACTCTTGTTGGATGATGAACACATTGCGTAGGATTACACGAACCCTCAATGCCGGAGTTAACAAGCTCCACAATTCAATGTTCATATTTAAGTAACCTTAGAGTGCATGAAAGATCGAAACGACTAAACCAAGTACTAACATAGCATGCACACTGTCACCTTCATGCTTATGTAGGAGGAATAATACATATCAATACTATCATAGCAATAGTTAACTTCGCAATCTACAAGAGATCATGATCATAGCATAAACCAAGTACTAACACGGATGCACACACTGTCACCATTACACCGTGTAGGAGGAATAAAACTACTTTAATAACATTGCTAGAGTAGCACATGGATAAATTGTGATACAAAACACATTGCAATCATAAAGAGATATAAATAAGCACTTCACTATGCCATTCATAACATTGAATAAGTATTCTGTGAAATATAGCCTAAGAGACCCACACGGTGCACACACTGTCACCTTTTTACACACGTGGGACAAGGAGTCTCTGGAGATCACATAAGTAAAACTCACTTGACTAGCATAATGACATCTAGATTACAAGCATCATCATATGAATCTCAATCATGTAAGGCAGCTCATGAGATTATTGTATTGAAGTACATAGGAGAGAGATGAACCACATAGCTACCGGTACAGCCCCGAGCCTCGATGGAGAACTACTCCTCCTCATGGGAGCAGCAGCGGTGAAGATGGCGGTGGAGATGGCAGCGGTGTCGATGGAGAAGCCTTCCGGGCACTTCCCCGTCCCGGCAGGTGCCGGAACAGACTCCTGTCCCCCAGATCTTGGCTTCGCGATGGCGGCGCTGGAAGGTTTCGCGTACCGTGGCTTCCTCCGTATAGCGGTTTTAGGTCAGGGACCTTTAAATAGGCGAAGAGGCGGAGTCGGAGGGGCGAAGGGGCGACGACACCATAGGGTGGCGCGGCCCAGCCCTGGCCGCCACCCTATCATCTGGGGCCCACAGGCCCCCTCTCGGCGCTTCCGGGTGTTCTGGATGCTTCCGGGCAAAATAGGAACCCGGGCGTTGATTTCGTCCAATTCGAGAATATTTCGTTACTAGGATTTCTGAAACCAAAACAGCAGAAACAGAACTGGCACTTCGCATCTTGTTAATAGGTTAGTTCCAGAAAATGCACGAATATGACATAAAGTGTGCATAAAACATGTAGGTATCATCAATAAAGTAGCATGGAACATAAGAAATTATCGATACGCTGGAGACGTATCAGCATCCCCAAGCTTAGTTCTGCTCGTCCCGAGCAGGTAAAACGATAACAAAGATAATTTCTTAAGTGACATGCCATCATAACCTTGATCATACTATTGTAAAGCACATGAGATGAATGCAGAGATTCGAAGCAATGATGAAGATAATGAGTAAACAAATGAATCATATAACAAAGACTTTTCATGAATAATACTTTCAAGACAAGCATCAATAAGTCTTGCATAAGAGTTAACTCATAAGCAATAAATTCTTAGTAGAAAGCTTTGAAACAACACAAAGGAAGATATAAGTTTCAGCGGTTGCTTTCAACTTTAACATGTATATCTCATGGATAATTATCAACACAAAGTAATATAACAAGTGCAATAGGTAAACATGTAAGAATCAATGCACACAGTTGACACAAGTGTTTGCTTCTAAGATAGAAAGAATAGGTAAACTGACTCAACAATAAAGTAAAAGAATGGTCCTTCAAAGAGGAAAGCATCGATTGCTATATTTGTGCTAGAGCTTTGATTTTGAAAACATATAGAGAGCATAAAAGTAGAGTTTTGAGAGGTGTTTGTTGTTGTCAACGAATGGTAGCGGGTACTCTAACCCCCTTGCCAGGCAAACCTTCAAAGAGCGGCTCCCATTTTATTTTATTTTTGGGTGGCACTCCTTCCAACCTTTCTTTCACAAACCATGGCTAACCGAATCCTCGGGTGCCTGCCAACAATCTCATACCATGAAGGAGTGCCTTTTTATTTTAGTTTTATTATGATGACACTCCTCCCCACCTTTGCTTTCTCAAGCCATGGCTAACCGAATCCTTCGGGTGCCGTCCAACAATCACATACCATGGAGGAGTGTCTATTTTTGTTAATTAATTTGGGACTGGGAATCCCATTGCCAGCTCTTTTTGCAAAATTATTGGATAAGCGGATGAAGCCACTAGTCCATTGGTGAAAGTTGCCCAACAAGATTGAAAAGATAAACACCACATACTTCCTCATGAGCTATAAAACATTGACACAAATAAGAGGTAATAACTTTTGAATTGTTTAAAGATAGCACTCAAGCAATTTACTTTGGAATGGCGGAGAAATACCATGTAGTAGGTAGGTATGGTGGACACAAATGGCATGAATATTGGCTCAAGTATTTGGATGCATGAGAAGTATTCCCTCTCTATACAAGGTTTAGGCTAGCAAGGTTATTTGAAGCAAACTCAAGTATAAAATGGTGCAGCAAGACTCACATATAAACATATTGTAAGCATTATAAGACTTTACATCGTCTCCTTGTTGTTCAAACACCTCAACCAGAAAATATCTAGACTTAGAGAGACCAATCATGCAAACCAAATTTTAACAAGCTCTATGTAATTATTCATTAATGGGTACTAGGTACATGATGCAAGAGCTTAAACAAGATCTATATGAGCACAACAATTGCCAAGTATCACATTATTCAAGACATTATACCAATTACTACATGTAGCATTTCCCGTTTCCAACCATATAACAATTAACGAAGCAGTTTCAACCTTCGCCATGAAAATTAAAAGCTAAGAACACATGTGTTCATACGAACCAGCGGAGCGTGTCTCTCTCCCAAACAATCATTTATTTAAACAAAAACAAAAACAAAAACATACAGACGCTCCAAGTAAAGTACATAAGATGTGACCGAATAAAAATATAGTTTCAAGAGAAGGAACCTGATACTTTGTCAATGAAGAAGGGGATGCCTTGGGCATCCCCAAGCTTAGATGCTTGAGTCTTCTTGAAATATGCAGGGATGAACCACCGGGGCATCCCCAAGCTTAGAGCTTTCACTCCTCTTGATCATAGTATATCATACTCCTCTCTTGACCCTTGAAAACTTCCTTCACACCAAACTTCAAGCAAACTCATTAGAGGGTTAGTGCACAATTAATAATTCACATGTTCAGAGGTGACACAATCATTCTTAACACTTCTGGACATTGCACAAAACTTCTGAAAGTTAATGGAACAAAGAAACTCATTCAACTTAACAAAAGCGGCAATGCGAAATAAAAGGCAGAATCTGTCAAAAACAGAACAGTCCGTAAAGACGAATTTAAAGCTGGCACCAGACTTGCTCAAATGGAAAAACTCAAAACTAATGAAAGTTGCGTACATATCTGAGGATCACGCTCGTAAATTGGCAGATTTTTTAGAATTTTCTACAGAGGCCTGTGCCCAGATTCGTGACAGAGCAATGCTGTTTCTGCGCAGCGATCCCAAATATAACATCAACTTTAGCATAGAAACTTTACTTGGCACAAAAACATGATAAGGAGAGGTTGCTACAGTAGTAAACAACTTCCAAGACTCAACAAAACAAAAATTGCTGTAGTAAAATAAACAAATGGGTTATCTCTCAAGAAGTTCTTTCTTTATAGCCATTAAGATGGGCTCAGCAGTTTTAATGATGCACTTGCAAGAAATAGATTTGAAGCAAAAGAGAGCATCAAGAGGCAAATTCAAAACACATTTAAGTCTAACATGCTTCCTATGCATAGGAATCTTGTAAATAAACAAGTTCATGAAGAGCAAAGTAACAAGCATAGGAAGATAAAACAAGTGTAGCTTCAAAAATTTCAGCACATAGAGAGGTGTTTTAGTAACATGAAAATTTTTACAACCATATTTTCCTCTCTCATAATAACTTTCAGTAGCATCATGAGCAAACTCAACAATATAACTATCACATAAAGCATTCTTATCATGAGTCTCATGCATAAAATAATTACTACTCCCAACATAAGCATAGTCATTCTTATTAATTGTAGTGGGAGCAAATTCAACAAAGTAGCTATCAAATATAGGAGGTATATTGTAATCATAATCAAATTTATCCTCCATAACAGGTGGTAACAAAAGACTACTATCATTATAATCATCATAAATAGGAGGCAAAGTATCATCAAAGAAAATTTTCTCCTCAATGCTTGGGGGACTAAAAATATCATGCTCATCAAAACCAGCTTCCCAAGCTTAGAATTTTCCATAGCATTAGCAACAATAGTGTTCAAAGCATTCATATTAATATGTTCCATGGGTTTTTTAATTTTCGCATCAAACCATCCATGTCTTAAATCAGGAAATAGAATAAGAAGGTCATTGTTGTCCATTATGCCTAACTAGTGTAAACAAGAAACCAAATGTCGCAATTGCAGAGTCTAAAGGAAATAACTTCGAGCACGCACACAATGGTGCCAGAAAAGTACTGTTACCTGGAACCGGAGTATGAGTACCTTTTACCTTTCCTCCCCGGCAACGGCGCCAGAAAAGTGCTTGATGTCTACGGGTGCTTCTATTCTTGTAGACAGTGTTGGGCCTCCAAGAGCAGAGGTTTGTAGAACAGCAGCAAGTTTCCTTAAGTGGATTACCCAAGGTTTATCGAACTCAGGGAGGAAGAGGTCAAAGATATCCCTCTCATGCAACCCTGCAACCACAAAGCAAGAAGTCTCTTGTGTCCCCAACACACCTAATAGGTGTACTAGTTCGGCGAAGAGATAGTGAAATACAAGTGGTATGAATAAATATGAGCAAAGTACGGCGCTTAAAAATAGCTCACATGGCGTGCAGTTGATGGTAGTAATATTGCGGTAAGTAAACAAGCAAAAGAGTAACACAAAGAGTAGTAACGCAAGAAACAAGAATAAGCAGCGATAGCATTTAGGAACAAGGCCTAGGGAATAGACTTTCACTAGTGGGCACTCTCAACATTGATCACATAACTAATAGATAAATGCATACTCTACACTCTTGTTGGATGATGAACACATTGCGTAGGATTACACGAACCCTCAATGCCGGAGTTAACAAGCTCCACAATTCAATGTTCATATTTAAGTAACCTTAGAGTGCATGAAAGATCGAAACGACTAAACCAAGTACTAACATAGCATGCACACTGTCACCTTCATGCTTATGTAGGAGGAATAATACATATCAATACTATCATAGCAATAGTTAACTTCGCAATCTACAAGAGATCATGATCATAGCATAAACCAAGTACTAACACGGATGCACACACTGTCACCATTACACCGTGTAGGAGGAATAAAACTACTTTAATAACATTGCTAGAGTAGCACATGGATAAATTGTGATACAAAACACATTGCAATCATAAAGAGATATAAATAAGCACTTCACTATGCCATTCATAACAGTGAATAAGTATTCTGTGAAATATAGCCTAAGAGACCCACACGGTGCACACACTGTCACCTTTACACACGTGGGACAAGGAGTCTCCGGAGATCACATAAGTAAAACTCACTTGACTAGCATAATGACATCTAGATTACAAGCATCATCATATGAATCTCAATCATGTAAGGCAGCTCATGAGATTATTGTATTGAAGTACATAGGAGAGAGATGAACCACATAGCTACCGGTACAGCCCCGAGCCTCGATGGAGAACTACTCCCTCCTCATGGGAGCAGCAGCGGTGATGAAGATGGCGGTGGAGATGGCAGCGGTGTCGATGGAGAAGCCTTCCGGGGGCACTTCCCCGTCCGGGCAGGTGCCGGAACAGAGACTCCTGTCCCCCAGATCTTGGCTTCGCGATGGCGGCGGCTCTGGAAGGTTTCGCGTACCGTGGCTTCCTCTGTATCGCGTTTTAGGTCAGGGACCTTTAAATAGGCGAAGAGGCGGAGTCGGAGGGGCGAAGGGGCGACGACACCATAGGGTGGCGCGGGCCCAGCCCTGGCCGCGCCACCCTATCATCTGGGGCCCACAGGGCCCCCCTCTGGCGGCTCTCGGGTGTTCGGATGCTTCCGGGCAAAATAGGAACCCGGGCGTTGATTTCGTCCAATTCGAGAATATTTCGTTACTAGGATTTCTGAAACCAAAAACAGCAGAAACAGGAACTCGCACTTCGGCATCTTGTTAATAGGTTAGTTCCAGAAAATGCACGAATATGACATAAAGTGTGCATAAAACATGTAGGTATCATCAATAAAGTAGCATGGAACATAAGAAATTATCGATACGTCGGAGACGTATCAGCCCTCCTCCGGCAAGGTGCCGGAGGCGATCTCCTGAATCCCCCGAGATGGGATTCGCGGCGGCGGCGTCTCTGGAAGGTTTTCCGTATCGTGGCTCTCGGTACTGGGGGTTTCGCGACGGAGGCTATAAGTAGGCGAAAGGGCAGGTCAAGAGGCGGCACGAGGGCCCAGCAGCCGCGCCAGGGCCTGGGCCGCGCCGCCCTATCATCTGGCCACCTCGTGGCCCCACTTCGACTCCCCTTCGGTCTTCTGGAAGCTCCGTGCAAAAATAGGACCCTGGGCGTTGATTTCGTCCAATTCCGAGAATATTTCCTTACTAGGATTTCTGAAACCAAAAACAGCGAAACAGAACTGGCTCTTCGACATCTTGTTAATAGGTTAGTTCCAGAAAATGCGTAAATACGACATATAATGTGCATAAAACATGTAGGTATCATCAATAAAGTAGCATGGAACATAAGAAATTATCGATACGTTGGAGACGTATCAGGGTCCATGTTGGATCCGACTGAAACCTGCTTGGAGCTGTCACCTTCCACGAGGTCATGCTTCTTGGTTTCTATCGCGGCCTTGAACGAGGTCTTCTGTTCGGAGATCTGCTTCTTGGTGGTCTGCATCTCAGTCGGATCCACCGCGGCTCTGTAGCCTTGCAGCTCCTCTCCAGATATGACGGATTCTGCAAAGGCGGCTTCGCCCTCCTCGCAGTCCCTTGCTTTCTTGTAGTCTCCGGACACGGTGATCATGCCGTTAGGACCCGGAATCTTGAGCTTGTTGTAGATGTAGCATGCCCTGGCGTGGAACTTGTGGTAGGTGGGCCTGCCGAAGATTACATGGTAGGAGCTCTTGAAGGGCACTACTTCGAACGTGATCATCTCTTCGCGGTAATTGTTAACATCGCCGAAGGCCACGGGAAGTTTGATGCTGCCCAGGGAGTTTGCCTTCTTACCCGGAACCACACCATGAAATTCAGTGGTGCTGTGCTTGAGCTGTTCCTTGGTGAGGTTCATCTTCTCCAGAGTCTCCAGGTACATGATGTTCAGGCTAGCTCCGCCATCCATAAGGCATTTGGAGAAGTCATACCCGTCTATGCGGGGACTTACAACCAGAGCGTAGCACTCTTTGGGGATGACGGCCGGGTGATCCGACCTGTCAAAGGTACAGGCTTTCTCCGACCACTTGACATACTGCGGCACAGCCGGAACTGTGGCGTTCAAGATCGGAGCGCCGATTTTTTCGCGCGGACGGTTGGGGTTCCGAGGAAGGTGTGGTAGGCTCCGACACTCTTTTTGCCGAAGGGGTTGGATTTGTTAGCTGCGGTACCCTCCTTGGGTTCCGGCGAAGCGTCATCCTCGTCCATAGCCTCGGAACTGTCCTCTTCTTTGTCCTTGTTCTTGCCCTTGCCTCCTTTGCCGCGTGGGCGGTGCTTCCGGGCTCGCTTGTATCCTGCCTCCGGGTCGTTCTTCAAATCGTTGACCCACTTGCAGTTGCGATTGGTGTGAGTGGATTTGCCCGTAGCCGGATCTAGATGAGCCAGGCACGGCATATCCCTGTATTCTTCGTACGTTTGGGGGGCGCGGGATCCGGCTGCGGTGACCTCGTCAGCGCGCTGCTGGCCCCTGCCTGCTCCGCGTCCGCGGCCTCTTCCTCCTCCTGAACCTCCGCGTTGGAACGTCATGGCGACCATGTCGGATCCTCCGCCTTTCTGGTCTTCAGGGGGGTTCTTCCGCTTGTTGCTGTTGCTGACGCCATTGTCACGGTTTTTCTTTTGTTGGTGCAGGGGTATGGCTGTAGCTGCAAGATCTCCGCCTGCGTCGTCATCGGCGGCAGTGTGATCGCTGGCGATGTTTATCATCTCGTCAAGAGTGAGCTTGTTTGCATTCACCAGGCAAGTAAGCTTGTGGCGCAGCAGCCCTCCACGCTGCAAGCCACCAATGAAGGCGTGCATTGTTGTGCGGTTATCTACGTTCTCGCACTCGTTTCTGGTCGCCAACCATCGGGTGAGGAAACTTCTGGATGTTTCACCCTTCTTCTGGATGCAAGCTTGAAGGTCGCTGGTGGTGGCCGGTCTCTTGTAGGTGCCTCTGAAGTGGTTCTCGAAAGCCTTCTTCAGGTCAAACCAGCAAAAGATGGTGTTTTCCTCGAGGTCGCTGAGCCAAACACGAGCTGGACCAATAAGGTACAACTGGAGCATGCGGCAGGCTATATTCGGGGTTCCTCCGGCAAAGGTTACTGCATTGTAGTAATCCTCGATCCAGGTATCCGGCCTCTCGCTGCCATCATAATGCTTCAGGTTTCCGGGTAGCTTAAGGTTCAAGCTTCTTGGCTTTGGTTCCTCTCGGATCATCCGGCCAAAGCACTTTGGACCAATGTAGTCGGATCTGTACTCGTTGAGGCGTTCCCGAGCGTCGCGAGGACCGCCGCCGGGTGACTTTGAGCGGGAACGGGATCTCCGGCCTCCGCCTCCGCCTCCACCTCCGCCTCCACTGGGTGGTGGCGAGGGAGATCTGCGAGGGGGCCTGTAAGATGTTCTTCCGCCTTCGGATTCTCGGCGCTGCTCCCGCGGCTGGCTCCGGCTTCGGTGACTCCCTTCCTCTTGGTGGTGGTCGCCTCCGTCGTTCCGGCTCCTGCGAGGCTCAGGCGCGCGCTCTTCGTTCCGGCTCCTCCTAGGTTCCGGCTCGCCCTTGGCTTCTGCGAGGCTCTGGCTCGCGGTCTTGGTTCCGACGAGGCTCAGGCTCGCGGTCTTGGTTCCGGCTCCTGCGTGGCTCCGGCGTGCGCTCCCTGCTCCTGTTCCTAGGCGGTGGCATGTTGTCGCGGATGTTGATTCCACCTGGCCCATGGGGCCTGGTGTTTCCGGCAGGACTGCGACGTCGAGGGGGCAGCGGAGGACGCGAAGTCCGGGGTGGTGGTGATGGAACACGGTACTTGTCTCTGCCAGTATACATCGGGTCCTTTCCCTTTGCCGGGTTTTTCGGGGTTGAATCCGAGGGCACCGGGATTGGATTCGGATGTTCTCTGACTCTTCCTCCTGCGCTCCGTGGATCCGGTGCGCGACTCGCCATCACGATGTTGACTTGCTAGGGCGTCCTTCTGCGCGGTGGATATGCAATGATCCGGATTGGATTCCAACCTGCGCGAAGTATCTGCCTTGCTCTGTTGCTGCATTGCTGAAGCAACGAGCTTCCGGACGTAGTTGATGTCAATCTCCTCGTCCTTCTTCTTCAGGAGCTCCGCAGCCTTCTTCATGTTATCCTTTGGAGTTGCGAGCGGCTGCTGCTCTGTGGGAGTTGCGAAGGTAATCTTGCGGGGAGGGATGGCTTCTCGAGCGATTCTATCAGCCTCCTCCTGCACAAATTTTACCTTGGCCTCCCAGTGCTTCTCGAGTTGCCTGACCTTTTCAAGAGATTCATCGACCTCGCGATCCTTCTTCTGAAAGTGGACCACGAAGTTTGCAGCTTCTGTCCTCTCTTCCAGCATCGCAGCTGCGGTGTTGGCAAACTTCTTGGCTGTAGCCAGCATCTCCTTCCTTGTGGCTTCCAAAGCCTCCAGATCTGCGGCGTTATCAGGGGTTATCGGCTTGTTGAGGACATCAGACTTCGCGACCAAATCCATGCGTGCTTGCTCGACCATCTCTTCTGGGGACAGGACATCCTTTCGCGGTCGTGCCCGATCTAACGGAGACCTTACGTTGGATGGTCCTGGGTCGGAGTTGGAGTCTTCGTCTTCCGTTTCCTGCTGATCCAGCGGTGCTACGGTTGCTAGAACCTGCATCGGCTGGGCGGATTCTGCGTCAGCTTGTTCTCCGCCTCCGAGCTCTTCTAGCTTGCGGTTAAACTCTTCCGTGTTCATGGGCGAGGCACCGTCAGCTTCTTCCCCGATCTCGAGCTCCTTCGTCAAGCGGTTGTATTCTTCTGTGCCTATTGAGGAGGCATCGTCGGAATTTGGGCTTAAGTTGCCGAGGATTGATTCCTCAGGGTTTCCGGCTTCCTCTTGTCCCGGAGTCGCTGTCTCCGACAGCCTCTTGCTGATCCGGAGCGGCGTCGTTTCCGGTGCCCCAACCTGCAAGGGATCGGCTTCGTCCTCGTGGAGGGCGTCTCCTGCGGTATGGGCCAAGAAGTGCACGAAGTGACACCTTTGCTTCTCTAACACCTGGGAGACCCAGGCGGATCTGCATTGGTCTTCCACCGTTTTCTCCTGCTCAGGGGCGGATTGGGTGGGCTTTGATTTTTTCAGATCTAAGGCGGAATCTTCCTTAGGAAGCTCCTGCGACTCAGATCGGATCGCGACGGCGTCCAGCTCAGCGGCGGACGTCAGCGTTACTTACCAGTGCGTTTCCGTCGGAATCGACGGTCTCGCCGATGAAGATGTGGATGCCGCCGATTGGGACGATGGAGAGCTTGACGGGGTTTGACCTAGCCGGAATCCAGAATTCGTCCGGAGGGACGATCGGAAAGTTCCCGGCGTAAAGTACACGCCCCACAGCGATCGATTCGTCGTAGCTTCCCATGGCGGAGCCCTCCCGGTTCCGGCCTCCAGACGCCTCAGGCCCCACGGTGGGCGCCAACTGTCGTGCCTATTCGACGGTACCCGGAGGAGGGATCCTCACGAGGGGGAGAAGAAGTAGGGGCCATAGGGCGGAGTGCACACGGGACGGTGGTACGCGAGTTACCCAGCTTCGGAACACCTGCACGATGACAGGGCCTACTGCTGCTTGTCTGGAATTATCTGGGCGCTTGCGCGTTGTTACAATGGTTGTGGTTGTGCCTCTAGGGCTCCCGGGATCCGGCTTATATAGACGCACGGATCTAGGGTTTACATGGAGAGTCCTAGCCGGATTACAGATTGCCTAACTACGGTACAATGTCTTGCCGTGTACGTCAAGGATCCGCCTCCCATATACGTCGTACTGGATCCGGGTTCCTCATGGGCCTCCACGGATCCGGGTTCCTCCGAAGGTCGGTGCGGATCCGGCTATCTGATCCTGGGCCGGACTTCATCCTTCATGATCAACAGCAACTGGGCCGCCCGATGGGCCACATGCCACCATCACCGTCTATGGGCCACCCGGGCTTGCCGGATCTAGGCACTGTCGATGGTACACCTATGAAGTATACCCACAACACTAGCCCCCTAGTCTTGTTGGAGCAACTGCAGTTCCAGCCCATCGGAGGAGATAGCCACTTGAGCCCCACCAAGTTGGAGTCCATCCAGCTGGGGCCTAGGAGAGGCCAGATAGCCTACATATGCCCTAGTATCGTGATGACCCACGAGTATAGGTGGTGTATCGTAGTACTTTCGATAAATAAGAGTATCGAACCCAACGAGGAGCAGAAGGTGTTGATGAGCAGTTTCGATCAAGGATTCACTGTAAACACTAGCAAATAGGTTTTTAGGGGTATTTGGTATTGCAAATAAATAAAGTGCGCGTAAATAAAAGATAGTAATAATAATTGCAACGAGTGGCCCAATCCTTTATATAGCAAAGGACAAGCCGGTTGTTTTACTTATGATGACCAAACGTTCCTGGGGACACAAGGGAATTCTGTCAAGTGCTTTCGCTTCACATGCTAAATAATCTTCATTGGTTTGGTAAGTGTTGTGTGGGTGAACCTATGCTTGCACTACCCCAACTTGGACTAATGCATACTTGTGATTATACCCCTTGCAAGCATCCACAATTACAAGAAAGTAATTAAGATAAATCTAACCACAACCTTAAACTTTGAGATCCTACACTCCCTCGTGCACCGGTTTCCTAACGGGGGTTTGGGTTTCTGTCGCTCCCGCAACCCCACAATTAGTAGCCAAATACACGATGCATTCCCCTAGGCCCATAAAGGTGAAGTATCATGTAGTCGATGTTCACATGACACCACTGGAAGAATAACACCACAACTTAAATATCAAACCATTGAATATTACTCAACATAGTTCCACTACTAACAACATGACTTCTCCCATGTCCTCAAGAACTAAAAGAACTACTCAAAAGACATCATATGGATCATAATCAGAGGTGATATAATGATGAATAACAATCTGGACATAAACCTTAATTCAATGGTTTCACTCAATAGCATCAACTACAAGGAGTAATCAACACCGGGAAAGTTTCCCCTATGAACTAGACAAGTATCAAACCCAAGATGTTACAGCGGGAGCGGTGGAGATGGCGGTGATGATGGTGCTGGTGGTGGAGATGATATGATGATGATCCCGATGAAGTCCAGCTCGATGGCGGACGATGGCGTACGATTTCCTCCCATAGATTTCTGCCTCGCCGAAGAGTTTTTCTCTCTTCTGGTTCTCCGCCCCGTAGCTACGGCGAATATTTCTCTCGTTCGCTCTCCCAGCTTAGGTTCTCTGGGATGAAATACGCGAGGGGTCAGCGTCAGAGGTGGGCCAGGGCCACCACACCAGGCCTAGGCGTGGCCAGGGGTGGCCCGCGCCTAGGGGTGGTGTGGGCCCCTCCTGGCCATCCTTAGGCTCCCCTTCTGGCTTCCTCCGTCATCTGGAAAAATAGGAGTTTCTGGATATTTTCTGGGAATTGTAGTTCTTCAGAAATGTGGTATCTTGTCGGTCTTTTTTCCAGCAGAGATTTTGACTCCGGCAGTTGATTCTCCAATAATCATCAAACATGCAAAAATAGATGGAATAACAAAAGTATCATCTCTAAATATGAAATATATCAATGAATAATAGTAAATTATGATATAAAATAATGATGCAAATTGGACGTATCATATCACCCTACCCAACAGGAGAGGGCTAGTTGTGGCTCAGCCTAGTAGTGACTTCAAGGCCCACTGGCGCACCCACCCATCGCAGAGTGCCTCTATCTCGTACACACCTCCTAGCCTGCCACCGCCAACCTCATCGTGAACGATGGTGGCTAGGAGTTTGGCTTGTCTCTGCGAGCCAACGTAGAAGGGGTATATCATATGGGACCAGGCATGCTTGGCATGGACCCGCCAAACTCCAACTTGCTTGCCTAGACGGGGGAATCACGGTCCGCTCCCAACGAGAAACCTAGATCTTTTTTCCTCCTAGTACGACCCCCTCCCCCCGCGCCCTAGATGCCCCGCTCGTGATGAACCCTCCTAGGGTAATTGACAGCAACGGTGACCGTGGGCCACCGTGAAACCTCTAACGGCACATCCCTCCGCCCAAGGACGACACTGAACTTAGGCCTCCTGGGCTAGCCGGTGCTAGGGAAGAGGAGGGGAACTCTTTGACATTAGAATCACGATAGCTTGTCTGTATAAGCACACTTGAAAGTGCACCTCTATGCCCTCTAGTGGGTTTTGGATGATTGATGGAAACATCATTTATGAGACTGACTTTCATTTCTAGTGTTTTCACGCACACAGTCACTATAGGGTTGTGTACCTTCAAACAACACCACAAAAAGATACAGACGCATCATATGACAATCTACATTAACATCAGGTGTGGTAAGACCTTAGAGCATCTATAGTAGACCCCTCAAACTGCAAATGGTAAACACGTGTTTACAGGCTGTGGAAATGGCGATTTAAGGGCCAAAAAATCCTTCGGAGAGTAGACTCCGCATGGCAATATGAGGTTATACCGCTTGCCTATGCAGGGTCTGGTCTGTGCAAAACCGCACCAAACTGTAAAATAACCGCAAATTAGGGTTTTGCATAGTTTCAGAAACATTTTGACAATATGCGACAATATGCAATGGTTTTAAACAGCCAAATTTATTTATGCACTTTGCATCATCATTATTGCTACATATATGATTAGTTTTCATTGTTATTTGTCATCATACACATTTATTTATGCATTTTTAGTTGATTTCCTGGACTTTCCTACAAAATTTCCTTCATTGGTATTTAATTCTTCAGAGGTAGAAAACCTCATTTTTTGTATTTTATTTATTTCAGGGCTTTCTAGATCGCTAAAAATCAAGGTAAAAATACCTGATCAGTTTTTCACTCGGAGAAGGACCATGAGCAAAAGAAGCACGTGAGGGGAGCCACGAGGGCTGAACGGCCCTAGGTGGTGCGCCCAAACATGTTGGGCGCACCACCCATGTCCGTTCGCTCCTGGAGCATCGCCTCGGGTCCTCCTTTATACCAGAGCCTCCGTTTCACCCAAAATCTAAGCCATATTTGTCCTGAGATTTATTGAGGCAAAGGACCTGCTTAAAGTCCTCTCTACTCCGGGAGAGGGCGGATGTGTTGCACCGGTGCCTCCTGAAGGGGAAATCGACGTCATCGACATTCCCACTCCTCCTTGGCTTGGGAGGAGGCATCTTCATCAGCATCTCCATCAGCACCATTATCACCACCATCTCCATCTATGAGATCGACGTCATCCCCTTCATAGTTTGTGTTGAATTGAACCCCGAATATTGTTTTCTAGTGCCGTTGCATGTTTTTGATTGGTACTTTATCATTATTAGGTGGAGAGATTATATAATAATCATTATGCCTCTATTCCATATCGTGTTTGACACTTGTGAGTAGTTCTCCACGTTTCTGAGGGCATAGGATGATCTGGCTATGATTCTATATGAATCGGACTGAGTATTATTTCTCTCCTCAAGTATGACATGCTTGTAGCTTTAGCATCAGGTATGGTACACCATGAGATAACAATTTGGGAGGACCGCGCTTGAGTTTTTTAGAGATGGTTCAAGAGTGCACGTGCACCTTCAAAGGTCTTTTTTTCTCGGAAGGTTGTTAGCCCAGGTAAATTGTCTTCCAACCGTTGACACCTCCCTCAAATCCAAGCTGTCAATGACCGCATTGAACATGGACAACAGGCCTTTCGGGAGATGATTTGAAAACAAAAGGCGACGTAGTGTTTCTCATATATAGCCTTGCATTTTCCTTTGTTGTTCTTGCATGATATGGAAACCACCACAGAAAAGGTTGCGAGCATTGGATTCATGAAACCCACATATGAGAAACTAAATCGTGTACTTATGGATACTGACTGAGAATCAAAATTTCCTATGGTGTCGGTGCGCGCGCTAGAACGTGTTGTGGTTTTTCGGATCATGCTCACATGTTATTGACCACTGGTTTGCCTAGATCTCCGTCTACTCACCATTTTAAGTTTGAACTCGGTTGGTTGAATCAGGAAGGTTTCAGACCATGGTTAAAAGGATATGGGAAAGACCAATTGTGGATATGTCTCCGATACAGAGGTGGAATAACAAAATGCGTACTGTACGCAAACACATATGTGGCTGGGCATGGCACACAACTGGTATTCTTAAAAAAGAAAAAGCAACGGCTTTCATCTATTATAGATGATATCGAAGCTGAAGCAGAAGTTCGGCTGCTTTCCGCAGAAGAGATTGAGCAAAAAAGCCAATCACATGCGAAAATTGCAAAACTTCTGCGTGAAGAGGAGCTAAAATGGTACCAACGATCTAAAGCCCAGTTTATTCTTGAACGAGATTCGAATACAAGGTACTTCCACTGTGTTGCCAATGGCGGACATAGGAATTAGCTTAGTCGTACTCTTGTGCAGGGGGCACGATTGAGGGTCATGAACAGCTGAAGTCATTTATTACGAGCTATTATAAAGGGCTCTTTGGTGCTCCCGAGGAAGGAAATTTATTGTTGGATGAGACTAGAACGAATGATTTACCCCAACTCTCTCATACGAAGAATAATTTTCCCACTTCGCCTTATACCGAGGAGGAAGTAAGAAAAGTTGTTTTCCAAATGGAGCATAATAAGGCCCTGGTCGCGATGGCTTTCCAGCTGAATTTTATCAGTCTTTCTGGGATGTCATCAAGTCTGACCTTCTAGATCTTTTCGCTATTCTACATTCTGAACAGCTGGAGCCTTTTCATCTTAACTTTGATGGAATTACCTTATTACCAAAGGTTAATGAAGCATAAAGGATCCAACAATACCGTCCTATTTGCCTTCTTAACGTTAGCTTTAAAATATTCACTAAGGTTGCCACGATCAGACTCAACACGGTGGCTGACCATGTGATTAGGCCTTCACAAACTACTTTTATGCAATGACAAAACATCCTGGAGGGGATTGTAGTCCTCAATGAAACTGTTCATGAATTGCATAGAAAGAAATTGAATGGAATGATTTTAAAGATTAACTTTGAAAAAGCCTATGATAAGGTTAAGTGGTCTTTCTTGCAACAAACTCTCAAAATGAAACGTTTTATTATGAGTGGGGTGCATTGATCAATAGTTTCGTCTCGGGGGAGTGCTGTCATTAAAATCAATGATGACGTGGGGAAATACTTTCAAACCAAGAAGGGACTAAGACAGGGAGATCCATTATCGCAAGTGCTATTTAATATAGTGACAGATATGCTTGCTGGCATGATTGAACGCACAAAGTCAGAGGGCCAGATTAAAGGGGTCATTCATCATCTTATTGATGGAGGATTGTCCATTCTTCAATATGCCGACGATACAATTCTTTTTATGGATCATGATCTTGAAAAAGCTCGAAATCTGAAATTAATTTTAGCGCTTTTGAGCAATTATCGGGATTGAAAATTAATTTCCATAAAAGTGAATTGTTCTGCTTCGGTGAGGCCCAAGACCAGCTGGAGTATGCAGAGCTGGGCCGCGGGCAAGGCCAATTTCCTATTCGCTATTTGGGTATTCCGATTCATTATCTGAGACTAACCAATGCCGAATGGAAAATAGTTGAGGAAAGACTACATATTAGCCTTGGAAATACAAATTACTGTTCTTGGGAGGAAGGTTAGTTCTCATAAATGCGGTACTAAGCAACATGGCACTATATATGATATCTTTCTTCCAACTTCCTGGAGGAGTCTTAAAAAGATTGGATTATTTCCGATCAAGATTCTTATGGCAAGGGGATAGCGAGAAGCGTAAATATTGATTGGCTAAGTGGAGTGTGCTTTACTGCCCCAAGGACCATGGAGGACTTAGCATCCAAGATCTAAGTTACTTACCGAGGAGGGAGTATGGCAAACACTCATCAAGATTAAGTATATTGGCTCAAAGGCTCTATCTCAGGTTCTTTGGAAACCAGGAGATTCATATTTTTGGGCAGGTATTATGGATACAAAGAAGTATTTCTTTTCATATGGATCTTTCTCTATTAAGGATGTGTCAGAAATTCATTTCTGGGAGGACAAATGGCTAGGTAATGCCACGCTTCGAGAACAATATCCGGCATTGTACAATATAGTGCGCCACAAAAGCGATACTATCACTAAGGTGTTGGAAACTTTCCCACCGAATGTGGCATTCAGAAGAAGTCTCATCGGACCTAGGCAAACCTCTTGGCATGAATTGTTACATCGTCTTGAGTTAGTTCACGGACGTAGGGGTATGATGTGTTTCGATGGAACTCATCGGGAATGGTTTATTCCTGGGCTTCCATGTACAATGCTTTAATTCAGCCTGACATTCCAGTCGATAATAATTTGAAAATTTAGAAGCTGAAGATACCGTTTAAAACGTAAGTGTTTGAATGGTATCTTCGTCGTGAGATCATTCTTACTAAAGTTAATCTTGCCAAACACAATTGGCATGGAAGTAAAAAGTGTGTCTTTTTTCATCACGATGAGACTATTAAGCACTTATTCTTTCAGTGTACACTACAAGAAAAGTTGCCATGGCCGACGAAGTTGAAGTCGCGCCGTGGTTGCTGGTGTACCATGGCCGACGATTTTTGGTCCCTCCCGTGGTGCATGTCAAAACTTTTTTTTCTCGTTTTTGAGGCCACCTAGCCCGACGAAAGCGGCCAAAACGTGGCGTATGGTGGCCCGGGACGTGGTGCATCTCGAAATCTCGGGTTCGCCGGCCGAGTCAACGCAAATCCGCACCGCCGAGGGATGTAGGGCCCAGATGGCAGCCTCTCTGGCATTGTTTTTTTTTCTAGATCGCGCCATCTCGTTCAACGTTCTCCGATCGAGCCATTTACGATGCAGGATCATGGGTCCCGCATGTCATCCTCTATGAACCAAAATTCTTTCTATTCTTGGATTTTTTGACCCCCTGATTTCTGGCTACTTCCTTTTTCTTTTGATCCCTTGCCGCCTTGGAAACGTTGAGACCGCTGCTGCTAAATGGGACCCGCATGTCATCCTCTATGTGCAATCAACTTTCTTTTCTTGGAGTTTTTTTGGCACCTCAAATTTGGTCACTTGCCTTTTTCTTTCGATCCCCTGCCGCCTCTCAAACGGTGATACCGCTGCTTAACCTGGACCCGCATGTCATCCTCTATGTACTATAAAACTTTCTTTTCTTGAATTATTTTTGGCACCTCATATTTGGTCACTTACCTTTTTCTTTCGATCCCCTGCCGCCTCTCAAACGGTGATACCGCTGCTGCTAAATGGGACCCGCATGTCATCCTCTATGTACTATAAAACTTTCTTTTCTTGAATTATTTTTGGCACCTCATATTTGGTCACTTACCTTTTTCTTTCGATCCCCTGCCGCCTCTCAAACGGTGATACCGCTGCTGCTAAATGGGACCCGCATGTCATCCTCTATGTACTATAAAACTTTCTTTTCTTGGATTTTTTGGCACCTCATATTTGGTCACTTGACTTTTTCTTTCGATCCTCTGCCTCTCAAATGGACCCGCATGTCATCCTCTATGTACTATAAAACTTTCTTTTCTTGGATTTTTTTGGCACCTCATATTTGGTAACTTGACTTTTTCTTTCGATCCCCGCTGCTCTCAAACAGTGATACCGCTGCTGCTAAATGGGACCCGCATGTCATCCTCTATGTACTATAAAACTTTCTTTTTTGGATTATTTTTGGCACCTCATATTTGGTCACTTGACTTTTTCTTTCGATCCCCGCCTCCTCAAACGGTGAGACCGCTGCTGCTAAATGGGACCCGCATGTCATCCTCTATGAGCAATCAACTTTCTTTTCTTGGAGTTTTTTTGGCACCTCATATTTGGTCACTTGCCTTTTTCTTTCGATCTCATGCCACGTTTGAAACGTTGAGGTACCTGCTGGCTCATGGGACCCGCATGTCATCCTCTGTGTGCTATAAAAGTTTCCTTTGTTGGATTTTTTTTTTGGCTTGCCTTTTTCTTTTGATCCCCTGCCCCCTTTGAAACGCTGAGTAAGCTGGCTCAAGGGACCCGCATGTCATCCTCTATGTCCATCAACTTTCTTTTCTTGGATTTTTTTCACCCCCTAATTACTAGCTACTTTCTTTTTCTTTTGATCTCAAGCCGCATTACAAACATTGAGACCGCTGCTGCAAAATGGGACCCACATGTCATCCTCTATGTACAATAAATCTTGGATTATTTTTGGCTCCTGATATTTGGTCACTTGCCTTTTTCTTTCGATCTCATGCCGCCTTTGAAACGTTGAGTAAGCTGCTGGCTCATGGGTCCCGCATGTCATCCTCTACGAACAATAAAAGTTTCCTTTCTTGGAGTTATTTTTTACCCCTAATTTCTGGCTATTTGCCTTTTTCTTTTGATCCCCTGCCCCCGTTGAAACGATGAGGACGCTGTTGGCAGGTCGGTCCCACATGTCATCCTCTATGAACAATAAAAGTTTCCTTTGGTGGATTTATTTTTGACCCCTAATTAATTTCTGGCTATTTCCTTTATTTTTTTTTGATCCCCTGCCGCCTTGGAATTGTTGAGAATGCTGCTGCCTCATTTTTCTTTTGGTCCTGTGCCGCCTTGGAAACGTTGAGACCGCTGCTACAAAATGGGACCCGCATGTCATCCTCTATGTACAATAAAGTTTCTTTTCTTGGATTATTTTTGGCTCCTGATATTATGTCACTTGCCTTTTTCTTTCGATCTCATGCCGACTTTGAAACGTTGAGGATGCTGCTGCCTCATGGGTCCCGCATGTCATCCTCTCAGAACGATAAATGTTTTCTTTTCTTGTATTTTTTTACCAACTGATTTTTGGCTTTTTTTATTTTCGATCCCCTGCCGCCTTTGAAACGTTGACTCCGCTGCTGGCTCATGGGTCCCCGATGTCAGCCTCCCCGTACAAGAAACATGTGATATTTTATTTTGCAGACAATAAACGTTGTATTTCGCTCTGAGCTATTGCAAACGGATAAATTAAATCTTTATATCTACATAAACAAACTTATATGTTGAATCTCCTTGTTTTTTGTTTTTGCGAAGCATAGGACTTTCCTGTTTTTTTTTTGAGAAAAATCCGACCTTTCCTGTTTTGGAGTGGGCTGAAATTGTACGAGTCAAAAGGCCCAGCAGGATAGTTCGAAGGCCCAGATGTCCAGATGCAGCCCAATTGAAATCTTTCTTTTCTTGGATTTTTTTCACACCCTGATTTCTGGCTACTTCATTTTTCTTTCGGTCCTGTGCCGCCTTGGAAGCGTTGAGACCGCTGCTACAAAATGGGACCCGCATGTCATCCTCTATGTACAATAAAGTTTCTTTCTTGGATTATTTTTGGCTCCTGATATTATGTCACTTGACTTTTTCTTTCAATCTCATGCCGACTTTGAAACGTTGAGGAAGCTGCTGGCTCATGGGTCCCGCATGTCATCCTCTATGAACAATAAAAGTTTTCTTTGTTGGATTTATTTTTTTCCCTAATTTCTGGCTATTTGTCTTTTTCTTTTGATCCCCTGCCCCCTTTGAAACGATGACGACGCAGCTGGCAAGTCGGTCCCACATGTCATCCTCTATGAACAATAAAAGTTTCCTTTGATGGATTTATTTTTGACCCTAATTAATTTCTGGCTATTTCCTTTTTTATTTTGATCCCTGATACGCGTAGATGCACACGTCCGTTGGGAACCCCAAGTGGAAGGTATGATGCGTATAGAAGCAAGTTTCCCTCAGTATGAAACCAAGGTTTAATCGAACCAGTAGGAGCCAAGAAGCACGTTGAAGGTTGATGGTGGCGAAATGTGATGCGGCGCAACAACAGGGATTCCGGCGCCAACGTGGAATCTGCACAACAAAACCAAAGTACTTTGCCCCAACGAAACAGTGAGGTTTTCAATCTCACCGGCTTGCTGTAACAAAGGATTAAACGTATCGAGTGGAAGATGATTGTTTGCAAGAAAACAGTAAAACACAATTGCAGTAGATTGTATGCTATGTAAAGAATAGGACCGGGGTCCAGTCCACTAGAGGTGTCTCTCCCATAAGATAAAAGCATGTTGGGTGAACAAATTACAGTCGGGCAATTGACAAATAGAGAAAGGCATAACAATGCATATACATGATATGATAAATATAGTGAGATTTAATCCGGGCATTACGACAAAGTACATAGACCGCCATCCAACTGCATCTATGCCTAAAAAGTCCACCTTCAGGTTATCATCCGAACCCCATTCAGTATTAAGTTGCTAAGCAACAGACAATTGCATTAAGTATGGTGCGTAATGTAATCGACAACTACATCCTTAGACATAGAATCAATGTTTTATCCCTAGTGGCAACAGCACATCACAACCTTAGAACTTTCTGTCACTGTCCCAGGTGTCAATGAAGGCATGAACCCACTATCGAGCATAAATACTCCCTCTTGGAGTTAAGAGTACAAACTTGGCCAGAGCCTCTACTAATAACGGAGAGCATGCAAGATCATAAACAACACATAAACAATAGATTGATAATCACCATAACATAGTATTCTCTATCCATCGGATCCCGACAAACACAACATATAGTATTACATATAGATGATCTTGATCATGTTAGGCAGCTCACAAGATCCAACAATGAAGCACAATTAGGAGAAGACGACCATCTAGCTACTGCTATGGACCCATGGTCCAGGGGTGAACTACTCACTCATCACTCCGGAGGCGATCATGGCGATGAAGAGTCCTCCGGGAGATGAATCCCCTCTCCGGCAGGGTGCCGGAGGCGATCTCCTGAATCCCGAGATGGGACGCGGCGGCGGCGTCTCTGGAAGGTTTTCCGTATCGTGGCTCTCGGTACTGGGGGTTTCGCGACGGGGCTTTAAGTAGGCGAAAGGGCAGGTCAAGAGGCGGCGCGAGGGGCCCACACCACAGGCCGGCGCGGCCAGGGCCAGGGCCGCGCCGCCTATGGTGTGGCCACCTCGTGGCCCCACTTCCTTCCCTCTTCGGTCTTCTGGAAGCTCCGTGCAAAAATAGGACCCCGGCGAAGATTTCGTCCAATTCCGAGAATATTTCCTTACTAGGATTTCTGAAACCAAACAGCTAAAAAACAAAGAACGGCTGTTCGGCATCTTGTTAATAGGTTAGTTCCAGAAAATGCGTAAATACGACATATAATGTGCATAAAACATGTAGGTATCATCAATAAAGTAGCATGGAACATAAGAAATTATCGATACGTTGGAGACGTATCAGCATCCCCAAGCTTAGTTCTGCTCGTCCCGAGCAGGTAACGATAAGATAATTTCTGAAGTGACATGCCATTATAATCTTGATCATACTATTTGTAAACATATGTAATGAATGCAGCGATCAAAACAAAAGTAATGACATGAGTAAACAAATGAATCATATAGCAAAGACTTTTCATGAATAGTACTTCAAGACAAGCATCAATAAGTCTTGCATAAGAGTTAACTCATAAAGCAATAAATCAAAGTAAAGGTGTTGAAGCAACACAAAGGAAGATTAAGTTTCAGCGGTTGCTTTCAACTTATAACATGTATATCTCATGGATATTGTCAACATAAAGTAATATAACAAGTGCAATATGCAAGTATGTAGGAATCAATGCACAATTCACACAAGTGTTTGCTTCTTAAGGTGGAGAAGATAGGTAAACTGACTCAACAATAAAAGTAAAAGAATGGTCCTTCAAAGAGGAAAGCATCGATTGTTGTATTTGTGCTAGAGCTTTTATTTTGAAAACATGAAACAATTTTGTCAACGGTAGTAATAAAGCATATGAGTTATGTAAATTATATCTTACAAGTTGCAAGCCTCATGCATAGTATACTAATAGTGTCCGCACCTCGTCCTACTTAGCTTGGACTACCGGATCTTTGCATGCCATGTTTCAACCAAGTGTCACAAAGGGGTACCTCCATGCCGCCTGTACAAAGGTCTAAGGAGAAAGCTCGCATTTTGGATTTCTCGCTTTGATTATTCTCAACTTAGACATCCATACCGGGACAACATGGACAACAGATAATGGACTCCTCTTAAATGCATAAGCATGTAGCAACAATTATTATTCTCATATGAGATTGAGGATATATGTCCAAAACTGAAACTTCAACCATGATTCATGGCTTTAGTTAGCGGCCCAATGTTCTTCTCTAACAATTTTGCATGCTCCAACCACTAAGGTGATAGATCCTTCAGACAAGACGGACATGCATAGCAACTCACATGATATTCAACAATAGTTGATGGCGTTCCCCAGAAGCATGGTTATCGCACAACAAGCAACTTAATAAAAGATAAAGTGCATAAGTACATATTCAATACTACGATAGTTTTTAAGGCTATTTTGTCCCATGAGCTATATATTGCAAAGGTGAATGATGGAATTTTAAAGGTAGCACTCAAGCAATTTACTTTGGAATGGCGGAGAAATACCATGTAGTAGGTAGATATGGTGGACACAAATGGCATAGTAGTTGGCTCAAGGATTTTGGATGCATGAGAAGTATTCCCTCTCGATACAAGGTTTAGGCTAGCAAGGTTATTTGAAGCAAACTCAAGGATGAACCGGTGCAGCAAAACTCACATAAAAGACATATTGTAAACATTATAAGACTCTACACCGTCTTCCTTGTTGTTCAAAACTCAATACTAGATATTATCTAGACCTTAGAGAGACCAAATATGCAAATCAAATTTTAGCAAGCTCTATGTATTTCTTCATTAATGGGTGCAAAGCATATGATGCAAGAGCTTAAACATGAGCACAACAATTGCCAAGTATCACATTATCCAAGACATTTTAGAATTACTACATGTAGCATTTTCCAATTCCAACCATATAACAATTTAACGAAGAAGAAACTTCGCCTTGAACATTATGAGTAAAGCCTAAGGACATATTTGTCCATATGCAACAGCGGAGCGTGTCTCTCTCCCACAAAGTGAATGCTAGGATCCATTTTATTCAAACAAAAACAAAAACAAGAACAAACCGACGCTCCAAGTAAAGAACACAAGATGTGATTGAATAAAAATATAGTTTCAGGGGAGGAACCTGATGATGTTGTCGATGAAGAAGGGGATGCCTTGGGAATCCCCAAGCTTAGACGCTTGAGTCTTCTTAAAATATGCAGGGGTGAACCACGGGGCATCCCCAAGCTTAGAGCTTTCACTCCTCTTGATCATAGTATATCATACTCCTCTCTTGACCCTTGAAAACTTCCTTCACACCAAACTTCAAGCAAACTCATTAGAGGGTTAGTGCACAATTAATAATTCACACATTCAGAGGTGACACAAACATTCTTACACTTCTGGACATTGCATAAAGCTACTGGACATTAATGGATCAAATAAATGAATCCAACATAGCAAAAGAGGCAATGCGAAATAAAAGGCAGAATCTGTCAAAAACAGAACAGTCCGTAAAGACGAATTTAAAGCTGGCACCAGACTTGCTCAAATGGAAAAACTCAAACCTAATGAAAGTTGCGTACATATCTGAGGATCACGCTCGTAAATTGGCAGATTTTTTCGAATTTTCTACAGAGGCCTGTGCCCAGATTCGTGACAGACAGCAATGCTGTTTCTGCGCAGCGATCCCAAATATAACATCAACTTTAACATAGAAACTTTACTTGGCACAAAAACATGATAAGGAGAGGTTGCTACAGTAGTAAACAACTTCCAAGACTCAACAAAACAAAAAATTTCTGTAGTAAAAACATGGGTTGTCTCCCATAAGCGCTTTTCTTTAACGCCTTTCAGCTAGGCGCAGAAAGTGCAAATCAAGTAACATCAAGAGATGAAGCATCAACATTATTACCTTGGGAGCTGGGAGTTTTCTCAACAATGCATGTTATCTCGTCTATGTAAGTTTCAGAGGCTCCTTTTTCATTATTCTTAGGCTTGCTATTCTCATCAAACAAATTTTCAGGAACAAGCCAACCATAGTTATTTTCTAGAGCTTCATGCATTCCTAGGAGTTTACATGGTATTGTTGTCTTAACCTCCCCACCATCATTAATATCATTAGTGTACTTTACTCTCTCCATGTCCATCTTTTCAAGGAGACTAACAAAATTGGTGTAAGAACCAAGCATTTTATATTTAGCAAAGACTTTTCTAGCCTCTCTTGCTACACCACCAAATTCTTTAAGAAGGGTTTCTAAAACAAAGTCTTTCTTCTCTCCTTCCTCCATATCACCAAGTGTGAGAAACATGTGTTGAATTATAGGATTGAGATTAACAAATTTAATTTCCAGCATGTGTACTAAAGAAGCAACAGCAATTTCATAAGTAGGAGCAAGTTCTACCAAGTGTCTATCCTCAAAATCTTCAGCTGTGCTAACATGAGTGAAAAATTCTTCTATATTATCTCTTCCAATTATAGACCCTCGGCCTACCGGTATGTCTTTTAGAGTGTACTTAGGAGGAAACATGATGAAATAAACAAAAAGTAAACTAGGCAAATAAAATAAAGACAAGTAACTAATTTTTTTGTGTTTTTGATATAGAGAGCAAGACAATAAATAAAGTAAAACTAGCAACTAAATTTTTTGTGTTTTGTTTAGGTGCAGCAAACAAAGTAGTAAATAAAATAAAGCAAGACAAAAACAAAGTAAAGAGATTGAGAAGTGGAGACTCCCCTTGCAGCGTGTCTTGATCTCCCCGGCAACGGCGCCAGAAATTTAGCTTGATACGCGTAGATGCACACGTCCGTTGGGAACCCCAAGTGGAAGGTATGATGCGTATAGAAGCAAGTTTCCCTCAGTATGAAACCAAGGTTTAATCGAACCAGTAGGAGCCAAGAAGCACGTTGAAGGTTGATGGTGGCGAAATGTGATGCGGCGCAACAACAGGGATTCCGGCGCCAACGTGGAATCTGCACAACAAAACCAAAGTACTTTGCCCCAACGAAACAGTGAGGTTGTCAATCTCACCGGCTTGCTGTAACAAAGGATTAAACGTATCGAGTGGAAGATGATTGTTTGCAAGAAAACAGTAAAACACAATTGCAGTAGATTGTATGCTATGTAAAGAATAGGACCGGGGTCCACAGTTCACTAGAGGTGTCTCTCCCATAAGATAAAAGCATGTTGGGTGAACAAATTACAGTCGGGCAATTGACAAATAGAGAAAGGCATAACAATGCATATACATGATATGATAAATATAGTGAGATTTAATCCGGGCATTACGACAAAGTACATAGACCGCCATCCAACTGCATCTATGCCTAAAAAGTCCACCTTCAGGTTATCATCCGAACCCCATTCAGTATTAAGTTGCTAAGCAACAGACAATTGCATTAAGTATGGTGCGTAATGTAATCGACAACTACATCCTTAGACATAGAATCAATGTTTTATCCCTAGTGGCAACAGCACATCAACAACCTTAGAACTTTCTGTCACTGTCCCATGTGTCAATGAAGGCATGAACCCACTATCGAGCATAAATACTCCCTCTTGGAGTTAAGAGTACAAACTTGGCCAGAGCCTCTACTAATAACGGAGAGCATGCAAGATCATAAACAACACATAAACAATAGATTGATAATCACCATAACATAGTATTCTCTATCCATCGGATCCCGACAAACACAACATATAGTATTACATATAGATGATCTTGATCATGTTAGGCAGCTCACAAGATCCAACAATGAAGCACAATTAGGAGAAGACGACCATCTAGCTACTGCTATGGACCCATGGTCCAGGGGTGAACTACTCACTCATCACTCCGGAGGCGATCATGGCGATGAAGAGTCCTCCGGGAGATGAATCCCCTCTCCGGCAGGTGCCGGAGGCGATCTCCTGAATCCCCCGAGATGGGATTCGCGGCGGCGGCGTCTCTCGGAAGGTTTTCCGTATCGTGGCTCTCTGGGGGTTTCGCGACGGGGGCTTTAAGTAGGCGAAAGGGCAGGTCAAGAGGCGGCGAGGGCCCACACCACAGGCCGGCGCGCCAGGGCCTGGGCCGCGCCGCCCTATGGTGTGGCCACCTCGTGGCCCCACTTCCTTCCCCTTCGGTCTTCTGGAAGCTCCGTGCAAAATAGGACCCTGGGCGAAGATTTCGTCCAATTCCGAGAATATTTCCTTACTAGGATTTCTGAAACCAAAAACAGCAGAAACAGCAACTGGCTCTTCGGCATCTTGTTAATAGGTTAGTTCCAGAAAATGCGTAAATACGACATATAATGTGCATAAAACATGTAGGTATCATCAATAAAGTAGCATGGAACATAAGAAATTATCGATACGTTGGAGACGTATCAATCCCTCGCCTTGAAATGGTTGAGGATGCTGCTGCCTCATGGGTCCCGCATGTCATCCTCTCAGAAAGATAAATGTTTCTTTTCTTGAATTTGTTTACCAACTGATTTTTGGCTTATTTTTTCTTTCGATCTCCTGCCACCTTTAAAACGTTGACGACGCTGCTGGCTCATGGGTCCCCAATGTCAGCCTCCCCATACTGCAAATCCTCTTTCTGCAAAGGTTGTATTTCTAGATAGATAAGGTGGATTCGAATCTGCCATGGTTCAGGCAGCTCAGGTAAGCCTTCTTGCACTAATTAATGGAAGTAGTGTATCGCAAGGTCAAGACATGTGGCTCGGTGTAATGAATCTATATGAATCATGTTGTGGGTTCAATCTGATAGTTCTCTAACAGGTCAGCCAAAATAGAAATTAAGTTTTTTTCTAAAACGGAAATGCAAATTAAGATGAACACAAACATTAGTTATCATAATAGCTGATCATACATACATACTTGCTAAGAGCAAAAGCTTGCCAGAGTTTTACCACCCATACAATTAATTAGCAGTTCAGATAACACAAACATTAGTTATCATAATAGCTGATCATACATACATACTTGCTAAGAGCAAAAGCTTGCCAGAGTTTTACCACCCATACAATTAATTAGCAGTTCAGATAAGATAACCTTATATAAGTATAACTACAAATGCATTTGCTAAGGGCTCATGGGACAACAGAACTAGACAACCGCGAACTTTATGACCAGCATGTCACAACGGCATCGAAAGATCTTGACCTTCAACTTTGATCCAATGCGAAGTTTGGCACCGTCAATGAACTTTTTCCACCTGGAAGTAACAGCCAAGCGGCCATCTGTGGGACTGACAGAGTACCGTCCCTCCACGGTGAGACCTTCACTCTCCATGACGAGGGATATCTTGCCCCTTCGGCCAGCATTGAGATCCTTGGAGATACTTTTAGGCAATTTCTGATTCAAAGCAAGAGATACCACCAAAAATTAGTCAATGGCACCAATGCACTGAACCATGTGAGACTTTGAGCAGAGAAGACATCAAGATAAGAGCAGTTATGCTGTCATATACTCACGAACATAGCCTTCAGATGCGTCCTGGTCACCACACGGGTGGCCACAGCAATGAGCTGAGACCTCGGTGATCTGGCTGGGGCAGGTGCATGAGCCTGGGCTGGTACACGAGCTGGTGCTGATGCAGGAGACTGCTGGGCAGGTGCAGTAAACGAACCTCTAGAGGAACCGGTGCTGATGAGGAGACTGTTGGGCAGGTGCAGTAAACGGTGCAGCTAGAGGAACCAGTGCTGATGCAGGAGCCTGCTGGGCATGTGTAGTATATGGGGCCTCTACAGGAACCAATGCTGATGTAGGGGACTGCTGGGTAGATGCAGTAAACGGAGCTGGTACAGGAACCGGTGCTGATGCAGGAGAGTGGGAAGCCGGTGCCGGTGCTGGTGTGGTTGCCCTTTGTGACATCCGCTCCTGTTCCATCAGGGGATCTGCAGCTTTGATCATGTTAAACCCAACAAGCTAGAACAGAGGGAATGGTTTAGAACAACTGCTCAGAATGCAGTTATCAAAAGATATGAGTAGAAAAAAGTTACATATTATATATTTGGAAGTGTCTCCAACTCTGTAAGCAGTTACGTATATCTGCCCATTTGAGTTTCTGATCCTCAGCTCGTCGCCCTTCTTCAGACCGTAGTCAAAAGCAAACTTTCTCCAATCATGTCCATACAAATATGTGATGGCCTGCGTCTTGTAGACATACACCTCATAGACCGTGTAGGTGTTCATCAATTTGCCATTGCCATGCATAGTGAAAGATCCTTCATGCGGACACATCTGGTTAATCATTGGACGAAGTTCACAAGGTACAGTCTGCATGTGAAAATTGATACAAATGTAAGAAGCAGGAAGACTAAAAACAAGACTTTACTATATGCCAATTCATGCTAAACCACTGAGAATACATACCTGTAACTCTGTGAAGGAGCTACTAGAAAGGTAGATAGAGCCATAGGAGGTGTTATATGCGGGGTATGTACATGGGCCCGCCATATTCCCGCAAGCTCGGCATCGGGATGGTGAAGGAAACATGGGAGGTACTACTGGTGCGTAGCGCTGAACGTAAGTGGAAGAATTAGGTTGTGTAAAGTGCATAGTTCAGAGCAATGCAAATGTTGACAAGCAAGTGCATAACACTATGTTACAAACTGAACAGTGAAAAATTAGTGTATGATGAATATAAGCATGCTAATTTGGTGTTTCCGAATTCCAAAAAGCATTAGACAGAGCCGGTGATAATATCAGACATAAATCATGGCATGTATATGTGGCTTAAGAAAATATACCCGAACCCTTGGATGGTTACGGCCCGGCTGGTCCTTGGACTTGAGCTTATATAAGCATCCAGAAGGTGGGGCTGACAGTAACTTGGTGGCAGCCTCTGCAGATGCCTCATCAGCAGCAGTTGCAATCCTTTTGACCAATGAAGGCTTAGCAGTTTCAGTCTGCATATAAAAATTGAAGAGCAACAGACATCAGCAGTGATATATAAAATGAATCTATGAGACACTGATGCATATAGTGCTGGATGTAAGTGGAAGAATAGGTGTGTGTGTTTCTGAACTATTGGTAAGCATTAGACAAAGCCGGCAATAAATAGACAAAAATCAAATCATGTATGAGGATTAAGAAAATATACCTGCTTACTGAAAAGGGTACCACCCAGCTGGCCCGTGGCCTTGTGCTTGAGGAGGTTTTCAGAAGATGGTGGCAGCACCATCGTCTTCACAGCAGCCTCATCAGGATCATTTTTTATCCATTTGAGTAGAGGCACAGAAGTTTCATCCTGCATATGAATAGCAACAGAACTCATCATTGATATTTAATAAATCTATGAGATAGACTGATGCAAATAGTGCGGGGTGTAAGTGGAAGAATAGGGTTGTGCATAGAGAACAGTTGACAACAATGCAAATGATTACAAAAGAAGCCAATGGAAATCAACAGTTTATATACTGGATGAGACAGACTGAAAAGTGAAAAATTAGTGTATGATGATTGTAAGCAAACGCAGTGTTTCTGAACTTTTGGTAAGCATTAGACAAAGCCAACAGTAATTAAACAGATAATAATGAAATCATGTATGTGGATTAAGAAAATATACCAGATTCATTAAAAGGTCACCACCCAGCTGGCCCATGGCCTCGTGCTTGTAGAGGTTTTCGGAAGATGGTGCCGGCACCATCGTCCTCACAGCAGCCTCATTAGCCTCATTTTGCATCCACTTGAGTAAAGGCGCAGCAGTTTCAGCCTGCATAAGAATGGGAACAGATCTCAGCAGTGATATTGAATGACTCTGAGACAGACTGATGCATATAGTGCTAGATGTAAGTGGAAGGGTATGGCCGTGTATGGACAACAGTTCACAACAATGCAAGGGTGTGTTCGGTTCTGAAACAGCGTGGAATGGAATGGAATGGTTCCATTTCAGAGGAATGGAATGGTTACATTTTTGTTCGGTTGGGAAAAATGGAGAGCAGAAGAGATCGAGGTTAAACTAACCAATTGTCTCAAAATTGTAATTAACAATTGCAAATGACATTTTAATCTCAAAGTCGTAATTAACAGCGCCTAATGGTGCTCTTTTAATCTAAAAATCGTAATTAACATCATTTTATGTTGGGTTAGGGGAACTGGAGTAGATGAACATTACTGTATGATGATTGTAAGCAAACGAATTTGGTGTTTCTAAACTTTTGGCTTCGAGATCTTATGGGTTTCAACTCTAGCCTACCCCAACTTGTTTGGGACTGAAAGGCTTGGTTGTTGTTGTTGTTGTAAACTTTTGGCAAGCATAGAAAAAACCGACAATAAACAGAGAAAAATCAAGGCATGTTTTGTGGATTAAGAAAATATACCATATTCATTAAAAGATCACCACCCAGCTGGTGCGTGGCCTTGTGCTTGTAGAGGCATTTAGAAGATGGGGGCGGCATCAACATACTGGCAGCCTGATCAGCCGCAGTTTTGATCTTCCTTTTGAGTAAAGGCCCTAAAGTTTCAGTCTGCATATGAATAGCAAAACAAAAGGCAGACCTCAGCAGTGATATTGAATTACTGTATGAGATAGACTGATGCATATAGTGGATGCTCTTAGCCTTTTGCAGCGTGAACACTAGCTATGGACAGACAAAAAAACTAGTTAACTCAGCTTTGTCTAGATATGAATGTACTACCACCATCCAAAAGCTTAAGCCTTATTTATTTTTGAGAAATCAAAACAAGCAAAGTTTGACCAAAATTTTAGAACATTCTATCAACAAATATAATACTGTGTAGATACCGTAGGAAAATATATTTTATTATCTATTTAATGATATTAATTTTGTATTTTGCATGTTACTGATTTTTGGTAAAAGCTTAGTCAAACATGGTATAGTTTGACTTTCTAAAAATAATATAAGCCCAAAGCTTTGGGATGGAGGCAGTAGTATCTAGAGCTAAAACACATCTAGATACATCCGTATCTACAGATAGTTGAGTCAATTAATTTGGATCTGAGGGAGTATCAGATTCAGACTACATCATGGTAAGTTGGTTAAAAAAAATTACCCCTGGGCGGTCCCTGCCCAGCTCGGCAGTGGCATTTCGCTTCTTGTGCTGCAGATCGGGCCATGCTCCTGCAGCAGGTGGGGCGCTATTCTCGTTCCCCATAGCCTCAGCACGGAACCTGGAGGTACCAACCTGATACAGAGAATATAGAGCATGGTGTCACAGAGGCTTTACGCACAAACAGCTGAAGACATGTGCTACTTTAAGCATATTCTAGAACAGGAACAGATTGAGGATGCAGAGAGACACTTAAAAGGTAAAGAGTGGATAAGCAAACGGAGTACCTGCTTCGCGGGGCTGGGGACGCAGCTCAGGCTCAGCCAACTGCCCACATGCGTGGTGGCCTTACGCTCCATTGCCCCCACCGCCGAGGTCTTACCTTTCCTGTACAAGCTGACAAAAGATACAGTGAGGATCAGCAGAAACTACAAAGGTTGCAAATGTCGACAAATAAAGGAAGAACACCCCAATCCAAGCAAAGGTAGCCCCCGCCCCCCACCCCCATCAATCACTCCCAGCTCGAGGGTGACCAGAAAGACACCCCTTCGCCCAGAATAGGAAAGAGATGCGCAAGATATCGAGGAGAGGAAAAAAGAACCGATCTCGAGAAAGGAGAGAACATTACTAGTCCTACCTAATCCGCTTGGGCTAGATGCAGCTTGCCCCTCCAAGCTGGATGCCTGGACGGTGGAGGCGAAAGGAGGGGATCGAGCTAGCGGCTTGCATCCGTCGGCAATCGGCACTCGATCGGGAGAGAAGGGGTGCTACATAAAGGGGAGGGGTAACATATTTTATTACACAGTGAACTTACTGATGTGACTAGTCATTACATGTCTCACTGAAACTAGGGCCCATAGTGTGGCACCCCAAATTTACTTGAAGCTGCCCGGCGGGACGCATTGGCGCGTCAAGAAACCCCCGAATTGTAGCGGGGAAATGAAACATTTCACAAAAATTCGAAATTCAAGCACACCGCCACGCGCCAAGCACGCGGCTGTTCCTTCCTCTTCCTCGGTTCCTCCTCCCCTATCCGAAAAACCCCAAATCCCAAGCTCAAACCAAAAAAAACAAATCCCCTGGCCGCCATGCATGTCCTCGTTAACCCGCTGGAGATCGTTCCCGGACGATGCGGACCACCCGCCCTGAGATCCAGAATTCCGTCCACCTCGAGGCACTGCGTGCTGTCTCGCAGCAGCGGCTTGAGGGCGCTGAAGAGGAAGTTCCGCCGGAAAGTGCTCATGGCAACCGTGCAAGCTCACCGGCGTGTTGTATCCCGAGAGGAACTGGTCAAAGCTTTGCTATTCGCCACACACAAAAAATTGCGGGCCAAGATCTGGTCAAAGCTTCGTCGATGGCTTGCCGCGAGAGGCTTGGAGTCCAGAGTCAATAAACTAGCTGCTCGAGGACTTGGGCGGTTTACACGGATTCATATTAACTGACTCAAGTTTGTTAGTCTAGTTAACAAATGCATCTAGATACATC
This sequence comes from Lolium multiflorum, assembly GCA_030979885.1. NCBI lineage: Eukaryota > Viridiplantae > Streptophyta > Magnoliopsida > Poales > Poaceae > Lolium > Lolium multiflorum. The sequence goes on along the minus strand of CM061751.1, from coordinate 40,902,719 downwards.
CATATCTAGACAGAATTGAGTCAATTAATATGAATCAGAGGGGAGTACCTGAAAGTGTTTCATGCTACCAACTAATGCGCTGGCAGGAATCGCTGTAGAAGTAATTGTGCTACTACTCATACGATGAACTGATTGTGTGGGTGTCGAATTTTGCAACGCGATCATCCACTGAATGCTTAATCTAGCGCCAAAGGCGTACAAATCATAACATACTACAGCATGACACCCGGTATGCCAAAGGCATGCCAAACCGGATGGTCTTATCCATCAAGGTACCGGTTTAATATTTATACCGGAGCTCCAAGTTAGGAATTTGGCTAAAGCTAAGCCGGTATCCCCAAGAGGGGTATACCGGAACCAGGAAGGAAAGATACCGGAGCGCCGGAAGGAAGAACATGTCGGATAGCTGGTCAAAGATTCCGTCAGGAGCTAAAAGACAAGGATGAGCTAAGCAAAGTAGCTTTAAACGAAGGCCTGAAGACAAAGAAGAGGATGACGGCCAAAGAAGCCGGAGGACGTCAGCCTCCCTGTTTAAAGAAGACCCCGGCGTCATCTATGATTAAAGTAGCTTTATAAAGTATCTTTGTAAAGTAGTTTGTCTAGTCAAAGATCCCATTAGGGTTTCTTGTCCTGTAAGCCACCCTCTCCCCTATATAAGGAGAGGGGGCAGCCTCTTTCATACGCGCGTGACATTAGAGACAGAACCTTGTAACCTCAAACCTGTAAACCTGTGGAGATCAATGAAAATGGTGATCTAGAGCGAGTTCTTCCTTGTGTCTTTCTTCTTCAACCTCTGGCTTTGGCCAAGTTCTTGAGGAAACCATCCGGAAGTTCATCCCATCTAGTCACAAACCCTCCCCCGAATCCTCTAGCGTCCATTCGGCCCCAAGATAAGCCATCCTATGGCATCTGTTTGTTCCCCACGACGACAGTTGGCGCCCACCGTGGGGCATGAAGTGGCGCTTGCTGGAGTTCATATTCGGGCGGGCATCCTCGACATCAACGGCGAGCGCACGGTGTCCGCGCTCGTGCAACGCATCTACAACATGGACTTCATCAACGATAACGCTGGCTGCTTCGCCAACGGCGGCAAGTTCCCGCAGAACGGCCGCACCATCGAGTTCGGCAGCATCCGCGTCTATTTCGGCACCGTCCCTGTGCGCCAGCGCCTCTCGCCGGTGCTGGTGGCGCCGGATCCGCCAAGATGGCTGTGTGCTGGCCGCGCCGCCGGCAGCGTGGAGGTCATGATGGCTGGTGCGGTCAACACCGGCAAGGGAGCTGTGGAGGAAGGAGATGAACGTGCGGCATCAACCCGCCCGGCAAAACCGCCGCTGGAGCGTGACGCCGGCGTCGCGGGAGCATCGTCAGCACCACCGGCAACGCCTCTTCAAGCGGCGATGCACACGCTGGCCACGCGCCATCGCGCAGAACATCGACCCGGCAAAGGCTCAGGAGGAGCTGGAGGCCACACGCAAGACCCTGCTTACCGGTGGCGCCGACATCATCCGGATGCAGCGCGAGCTGAACCTAACCCTACGTGAGTACAACGCTGCCCATGGCTTTGCTTCGCTTAGTGCTCATGTTGCTAGGATACCGGAAAACCGGCTTAAGGCTCGCAATTAGATCAGGATCTCGCAAAGAAGTTCTTGCCGCAAGAGTGCATCTCTCATCGTAAGCATCGTAGAAAAGCCTAAGTACAGTAGTCCGGATAAAACTATAAAAGCCGCTAAAGCTGCAGTAGAGAGCTATGTGAATCGCTTTCCGGTGACGAGTTGGCAAAGCAGCAAGAACGTGTAAAAGAGCTGTTGAAAACTATTGAGCAGCAAAATGCTGAGCAGCTAGCTAAGCTGAACGAGGCAGTGGCCTCAAAATCCGCGCGTTCAACAAAGAATGCCGGAAGCAAGTCCCAGGGGCAGGCATCGTCCCCTCATCCGGACAAAAGAAGGGAAAGAGAAAAGAACGCACGGCAGATGACTGTGTATGATCCAGTTCTTGCCGGAAAGCAAAAAGCCGGGCAACATGATGCCGGTAGAAAAAGCCAAGGGGCAGATCGGGGCTACGCCAAAGGAGGCTATGCCGGAAACAATCATGCCGGTAGATATGAAACCGGGCAAAATTATCGAGCCGCAAGAGTGGCATATGTGGATGAAGAAATGCCACCACCAGGGTACCGGCAGGCAAGAGCCGCGGAACCGGAAGAATATGACGAATCAGATTCCGAGGTGGAACGAGCAAGAGTCCACCGGAACCCTTTGGGGGAACGACTGGGGGAAAGATGTTTGCCAGACCGGGATGCGAGGCACAGGTTGGACAGGGTACATCTTTCTGCAATAGTTGAATGTGAGGGACCTCCTGGCCCAAGGTGTTTTGGCCCACGAATCATGAGAGAAGAACCACCGGTACGCAACTTCCAGTTGCCCCGGGACACAAGAACGTATGATGGTACGACCAAGCCGGAAGACTGGCTGGCAGATTATGTCACAGCTGTTTATGTGGCTGGTGGTGGAGTAAACCGGCGTTGGGCGGTAAGAATCATACCGTCCTACCTTGTGGGTCCTGCGAGGATTTGGCTTAACAATTTGCCGGCAGGAAGCATTAACGGATGGTTGGACTTTGAGGAAGCATTTGTGAACAACTTCAGCAGTACTTACAAAAGGCCAAACCGGCCCCAACAGCTTGCGCTGTGCCAACAGCGTGCAGGAGAAACAGACCGGGATTATCTCACCCGGTGGAACTCAATGAGAAATACATGTGAAGGAGTGATTGAGGCACAAGCCATTGCTTGGTTCAGTCAAGGATGCCGGAGAGGGTCACCTTTGTGGCAAAGGCTGCAGAGAAGCATGCCCACAACCTTGGCGGAAATGATACGTGTGGCAGATAGCTATGCATTGGGAGACCCAATGCAACCGGCAGTGCAAGCTGAGCCGGAGCAGTCGAACCTGCCTCAACAGCAATACCGGGATAACCGGAACAACAAAAGAAGGGAAGATTTCCCGGATCGAAGATATGCATCGCAGCAAGTTGCTGCCGTGCAAGAAAATTTTGACGCCAGCGGCAGTCAGAGACAGAAAACCGGATCGCAGCCATGGGCGGGTCCTAAGAAGCAGTGGGTCGAAAAGAAACCCTGGGGCCAGAAAAAGAATTGGCAAGAACCAGTGAAGTACACCATGGAAGCCGCCATGGACCAACCTTGCCGGTGGCACACGCCGAACCCGGATCACCCGTCAAACCATCTGACGAAGGATTGTTCTTGGACCAAATACTTGATGCAAAAGGGTGCAGTGAAAGATGCGCAAGGACAAGGGTGCGCCACAATGTTGCCGCCGCCGCAAGATATGCTGCGCCAACAACAACTGCCACCACCACCACCACTCACTGGAGCAAATGCTCTACCGGTACAACATCAGCCAAACAGGCAGCAGTACCAGCAAGTTAACCGGGTGGAGGAGAATCGTGATCAACCACCTCCACCGGCACCTTTGGGCCGGAATGTTTACGAAGACCCACACTTGTGCATGGTTGTCTTTGTCACCGAACCAACCGACAGGCAGAGCGTGCATCGCCGTTCCATGGAAGTGAACGCGGTGATGCCGGCAGTACCCAAGTACATGCTATGGTCAGATCAGGAAATCACCTGGTCGTTCAAGGATCACCCCAAAATCATGCCGAATCCGGGCGGATACGCTCTCGTCGTGGACCCAATCATGAAGGGGCCGGAAACTCGAGTAAAATTCAGCAAGGTGCTGATAGACAATGGTAGCAGCATAAACATCATGTACAAGCACACCATGCGTACGCTGGGCATAACGGAGAATATGCTGCAGCCAACTCACACAACTTTCCATGGGATTGTTCCCGGTTTGTCTTGCGCCCCGATAGGAAAAGTTCGGGTGGATGTGTCGTTTGGAGGACGTGATAATTGTCGTGTTGAGAACATTGAGTTCGAGGTGGTGGACTTAGATAGTCCCTACCATGCCTTGTTGGGGAGACCGGCATTGGCAGCTTTCATGGCATCAACCCATACGGCTTACCTCAAGATGAAGATGCCGGCACCTCGTGGACCCTTGACTGTGGTGGGAAACTATAAAGTCTCAATGGAAACTGCTTCCGCCGGATCAAACCTGGCAGAATCACTGGTGATAGCGGAAGAAAAGAAAAGAATGCAAACTGCTGTTGCGCTGGCTCAGTCCTCAAAGTTGAGCTTAGCGGCAATGAGTGGAAACTTGGCCTCGCCGGCATTCAAGCCGACAAACGAGACAAAAGACATTGTGCTGGATCCGGCTTACCCAGAGCGCACCGTTCGTATCGGTGCCGGCCTCAGCCAAGCATAGGAAAGCGCGCTCGTCAGCTTCCTCCGTGAGAATCGGAACATCTTTGCCTGGTCTACTGATGACTTGGTAGGGGTTCCGAGGGAGCTGGCTGAGCACTCTCTAAACGTCCGGAAAGATGCTAAGCCGGTGCGTCAACCTTTGCGCCGGTTCGCAGAAGATAGGAGGAAAATCATTGGAGAAGAAGTAACAAAGCTGTTGGTTGCCGGTTTCATCGTGGAGGTCACGCACACAGAGTGGCTGGCCAATCCGGTGATGGTCGAGAAGAAAAAAGATGAGAACCTGGAGGCACAAGCTCCAAAGGTGTGGCGCATGTGCATCGACTACACCAACCTCAACAAAGCTTGCCCAAGAGATCCTTTCCCTTTGCCCCGAATTGATCAAGTGATTGATTCTACTGCTGGGTGTGAGTTGTTGTCGTTCCTGGATGCGTATTCCGGCTTCCACCAAATCCCTCTGAAAAAAGAAGATCAAATAAAAACTGCGTTCATTACCCCGCACGGGGCTTATTGCTATGTTACAATGCCTTTTGGTTTGCGCAACGCTGGTGCAACGTACCAGCGCTGTATGCAAAAATGCTTGTTTGATCAAATCGGAAAAAATGTGCAAGTTTATGTGGATGATATTGTGATAAAAACTAAAGTAAAAGATACCTTAATCGATGACATCCGGCAAACATTTGATAACCTAAGGCGGTTCCGGATGAAACTCAATCCGGCAAAATGCACCTTTCGGTGTCCCTGCCGGCAAGCTGCTTGGTTTCCTTGTGTCAAGCCGGGGCATTGAGGTTAATCCGGTAAAAATCCAGGCAATAGAAAGAATGACAATACCACGAGAACTGAAAGATGTGCAAAAGTTTACCGGAAGCTTGGCATCGCTAAGCCGGTTCATAAGCAGGCTAGGAGAAAAGGCCTTGCCACTCTATGCTTTGATGAAAAAGTCGGATACTTTCGTCTGGACCACGCAGGCAGACGCAGCGTTTAAAGAATTGAAGAACATGCTCGTAACGGCCCCAATCTTGGCCTCGCCCTTGGAAAGAGAGCCTATGTTGCTTTACATAGCGGCAACGAACCGGGTGGTTAGTGTTGTGGTAGTGGTGGAAAGAGAAGAGGAAGGAAAAACCGTCCAGAGGCCGGTATACTACTTGAGCGAGGTGCTCTCCTCCTCAAAGCAAAACTACCCACACTTCCAAAAGATGACTTATGGCGTGTTCATGGCCGCCACGAAACTCAAGCATTACTTTGAGGAGCACCCAATGAAGGTGGTAAGTGAGGCACCCATCTCCGATATCATGGGTAACAAGGATGCCAGCGGCCGGATTGCAAAATGGGCAATTCAGCTATCACCGTATGTACCGGTGTATGAAAGAAGAGATGCCATAAAGTCGCAAGCTTTAGCTGATTTTTTGGTCGATTGGGCGGAGATACAATACAAGCCGCCAGAACACAAGGTAGAATACTGGAAGATGCACTTTGACGGATCCAAACTCAAGGAAGGTCTGGGTGCCGGTGTGGTACTCACCTCACCTAAGGGAGATCACCTCCGGTATGTTTTGCAAGTGCACTTCAGGGCATCAAACAATGTCGCTGAATATGAAGCTCTGATACACGGGCTTAAGGTCGCAAAAGAAATTGGAGCGCTCCGGATCATTTGCTACGGCGATTCAGATCTGGTGGTGCAACAGTGTTCCGGAGATTGGGATGCAAAAGATGCAAACATGGCCTCATACCGGTTCCATGTGCAAAAGATTGCCGGCTTCTTCGAAGGGTGTGAGTTTCACCATGTGCCGCGGGCTGAAAATGAAGCCGCGGATGCTCTATCCAAGCTGGGCTCATCAAGGCAAGAAATTCCCCCCGGAATAGCCTTGGCACACCTAAGAGTTCCATCAATCAAGCCAAGCCCGGAGTCGGAATCAATTTTCGTACCGGAGTCGCATGTGGTGCCAATGGAGATTGACGAAGGAAACCCGGGGACTATAAACTCGGGGAAAAACTCGGGGACTGCGACGCCCATGCCGGAGGAGGCAATGCTCGTGGACAGCATGGACATAGACATGCCGGTGTTTGTGGTTAGAGAAGCACCATCTTGGGTTAAACCTATTAAGGAATTCCTGGTCAACGGCACCTTGCCGGTTGACGAAAATGAGTCCAGAAGGATACAAAGGAGGTCCAAAGCTTACACTATCATCAACGGTGAGGCATACAAGAGAAGTGTTACCGGTGTCCTACAAAGATGTGTGGAGCCGGAAGAAGGGAGAGAGATGCTTGAGGAGATTCATCGAGGAGAATGCGGGCACCACGCCTCGTCACGGGCACTGGTGGCAAAGGTGTTCCGGCATGGATTCTATTGGCCAACGGCTTTGGAAAATGCGGAGGATATGGTAAGAAAATGCAATGGGTGCCAGAGGTACGCCAAGCAAAACCATACCCCAGCATCCGGTTTAAAAACCATACCGCTAACTTGGCCATTCGCTGTCTGGTGCCTGGACATGGTGGGACCATTTAAAACCGCAAGGGGAAACATGACCCACATCTTGGTAATGGTGGATAAGTTCACCAAGTGGCTGGAAGTGAAACCTATCGCAAAATGTGATGGCCACACAGCGGTAAAGTTCCTGAAAGATGTAATTCTGCGGTATGGATACCCGCACAGTATCATAACTGACAACGGCACAAACTTTGCTCAAGGAGAGTTCAAACGATTTTGTGAAGACAAGAACATCCGGTTGGATTTGTGCTCAGTGGCGCACCCGCAAGGCAATGGCCAAGTTGAGAGAACGAATGCTTTGGTACTTTCCGGTATCAAACCAAGACTCATTGATGCAATGGAAAAATCGCCGGGATGTTGGATCGATGAGCTACCATCAGTGCTGTGGAGTCTAAGAACAACTCCGAACCGGTCTACCGGATACACGCCATTCTTCATGGTCTATGGAGCAGAAGCGGTCATACCAACCGACATTCTCCATGATTCCCCAAGGGTGCAACTCTATACCGAAGAAGAGGTAAAAGAGGCCCGGGAAAATGATGTAGACTTGCTAGAAGAAGCAAGAGAGCTAGCTCTGGCAAGAACAGCCATTTATCAGCAAAACCTCAGACGCTATCATAGCCGGAAGGTTAATCCAAGAGTGTTCCGAGAAGGGGACCTGGTGCTACGCCTGGTGCAGCGCACTGAAGGCCGGCACAAACTTTCCCCTCCATGGGAAGGACCTTTCATTGTGAGCAAGGCTCTCCACAATGATGCCTATTACCTAATTGATGCACAGGAATGGAAGAAAGGAAAGGCGGACAAGTCAGGAGAGGAGACCAAACGCCCATGGAATGTAGCTTTGTTGCGTCCTTTCTACTCTTGAAGTGGTGCTGTAAGAGTTCCTTTTTGTACCTTAATTGCTATGAATAAAAAGATGTCGGAACCTCGAATGAATCTCGGGGACTTGCCTTATTAAGTTGCATGAAACATGTTTATTTTTTCTGTTGCCGGTTGCTTATTGAACGTTTTTTCTTTCCGGTTTAGTAATGTGCTAGACCATACCGGAGTCTTCGACTCTGCTGTTGTCCATAACTTGGCTTCATGGCAAGCAAGATAAACCGGTAGGGGATAAGCACATGAACTGCGGAAAGGGAGAGCAGGAAAGAACAATCCGGAAAAGTTTAACTAACCCCGGTTATACCGGTTTTTTGCAAAAATTTCGAGTTATTTCTAAGTTCAAGAAAATGCTTGCTTGGTAAAAGAACTTTGTGCTCATACGCCAAAAATGCCCAGAGAAGGTAGGCAGAGCCAAGGCAAAAGAGCCAAGTGTGCATCAATTGGATGCGGAAACAATTTCGGAATCATTGCAGTGCAAGAAAAAGCAAATCAACAAGCAAATATCTTAAGTCAAACGTAACTTAATAAGTTAACCGGTACAGCTTACCGGCATAAAAGTTTCAGCACAAACCAAAAGGTTAAGTCTTATCTTACATCATAAACCCCGGCATACCGGGGTAGAATTTAACAAGTTTTATGACAAGTAATCAGGGACAGGTGATATCTATGACAAGGTCAGGCAGCAGGGGCTTCCGGGGGAGCAGCGCCGGCATCAGGAGTTGGCGGTGGCACATCCTCGCCTTCATCTTCCTCCTCCTCGCTCAGATAATCTTTGACATCTTCTGGAGGGGGGATGAAGGTGCGCATGTCAGCGTACTCCGCGATGTGGTACGCGCGGTCCTGCCGCTTAGCGGTAAGAGCCGGATCCACATCAGTAGGAGCACCTTCACGCACGCCGATGAAAGCATCCAGGTCCAACTCCGGATACCAGGAGCAGGCAATGCGGAGCGCGGAGTCCGCTCCGGCGCGGGCAGCAGAGCACTGCCACTCCCGGATCCTTCTGCAGGCGCCTTTTAACCGGTCGCTGATGAGGGAGAAGGTATCCGGCACCGCTTCACCAGGCCAAAGGGTCTTGAAAAGCTGGGAGGCTACTTCAGGGATGTCGGAAAGGTTCCGATCCACTGAGCGCATGTGGGAGATCCGCGCGCTTAGAGCAACCAAGTGATCGTAGGGATCCCAAGGTGCACCCAAGTTGTCGCCGGCCTGCTGCGCCCGGTGCTCCCCAACCTTCTTGATAGCATGAGCCTGGGAGTCCGGAAAGAGCCCTGCGAGACAAACAAAAGCTAAGTATATGATACCGGAACGAGTAAGCTTGTAAGCAGAAACCGGAAAAGAGAAAAGGAGAAACTTACGGAGGGCAAGCGCGTCAGTCCGCGTAACCAGAAGGTCGTACTCCTTCTGTTCCGCTTTCAGCCGCGCAACCTCGCTCTCGGCTGCTTTCTGGGCCTTCCTGGCCTCCTCCGCGGCAGCTTTGTGCGCTTTGGCGGCTTTGCCCTCGGCTGCTTTTAGCGCCTTGGCGCCCTCCTCCAGCTCTGCCTGCAACACCGCATTGGCATTGCCGGCATCCTCCAGCGCCTCGTTTAGCCTGGCCTCCGCGGCAGCTTCGGCGGCCTTCAGCTCCTCAGCGTACCGGACTCCGGCCTGCATAGCCTGGTCCTTGAGCTCTCTAGAGATCTCCTTTTGGGCGTCCAAGGCCTTCTTGTGATCCCGAATGAGCTGCTCCTTTTCAGCTAAGAACCGGAAGAGAAGATATTAGCAAAACACAAAGGCAAGTGAGAAGCAAGTCAACCGGAAAGATAGAAGTTGTACCTTGGAGTTTGGCAACCTGGTCCTTGAGGGCCTCAATGGAAGCTTCCGGGATAGCTGTTGTGCAAAAAACTTGTAAGTCACAAAGAAAAGAAAAACCTTCCGGTGAAAAGATGTCGGAGGTGCGAGAAATTACCTAGGCACTTGCTGTGCGCCTCAGCAAGGCTCCGGTGCTCCCATAGAAGCTCCTCAAAGAGGGCTTTCCGGGCGTCGGCCGTGCTCTGTTTAAGGAAATGATGTTAGTGAAGAACAAAGGATTTTAACCCGAAACTCGGGGACTGGTAATGCCGGTTTCGTGCATTGCTAGTAAGTTTCGCGCTAAGAGCAAGCTCTCAACCCAAAACTCGGGGACTGGGAGTTTGCGGCATCTTTAAAAGAAAGTTTTGCGCTAAGAGCAAGCTCTCAACCCAAAACTCGGGGACTGGGAGTTTGCGGCATCTTTAAAAAGAAAGTTTCGCGCTAAGAGCAAGCTCTCAACCCAAAACTCGGGGACTGGGAGTTCGCGGTTTACTAAGAGAAAGATGCCGGTTTCGGAAGTTCTTTAAAAAGGAAGTTTCGCGCTCAGAGTTGCACTCTAAACCCAAAACTCGGGGACTGGGAGGATAGACAAGATCCGGAAAGAAGAAAACCGGCATCAAGAAAATTTACAAGAGAAGTTGATAGAACTTACCACCACGTTGGCGGTGGCGTCGTACCACGCGCTGTCGAACTCCTTCACGGCACGCTTGAGGCGCGTGAAGTGTTCTTCAGTAGAGCGAGGGCCGGCAGGATCTGGCGCTGGGAGGCGGTCCTTCCCCAAGCCGCGGGTAGCTGCGGAGATGTCCGCAGCGTTCCAGCGCTGAGCGTAAGGAAGGAGAGGCCCCAAGTCTTGGCCCCCGCGCTTAAGCTCAACGATCCGGCCCAAGAGGCCGGAAGGTTTGTCTTGAACCACCATGGCGGCAGGCCCGGTGTGCAGCACTAAGGGCTGCGAGCCGCTTGAGGCGCTGCCGTCCGTAGCCTTTCCGCGGGACGCCCCCGGCTTGATCTTGAGGGACGCCGGCGGCGGCTTAGGCGCGGTCGCGGGAGCTCCTTGGGTCGGTGGAGGCGTTGGCGTGGGCCCGGTTGCCTCAGGAGCAGAGGTTTCCGGTGGCGGCGGCGGTGCTGAAGTTTCCGGCGCGGAAGCTTCCGGCGCGGGCTTGGAGGACGTCTTCTTCCTTTTCTTCTTCTCAAGGACGGGAGGAACAGAAGTTTCCGCCCGCCCGACAGGTTCTTTTCCGGCGCCCATGTTGCTGGCGCCGGTGTCTTGGGTCTCTGGAGGGGAGGCAAAGTCCTCCTCCGCGCGGGGATCTGGCGGTGTAGGGGCCGCGCGCCCCGAACTTGTTGTGCCCCCCAGGGGGAGGCAGAGGTGTTGCCGGCACCAGATGGTGCCGGGCTCGAGTGAGGAGGAGGAGTCGAGGTCCTGGCCGAGCCGGCAGAGCCCTCAGGCCTAGGGCCAAGCTTGAGCGCGGGACTGAAAGAGAGAAAAGGAGAAAGTTGGGAAAAAAGCAACCGGAAAAGAACTTGGTGAAAACAGAACAAGCAGAAAAAAGAAGCCTTACCCGGTGGCCGTCGGCATCTGCTTGCCCTTGCGGCGCCTCATGGCAACGACCTTACCCGCGACGGGCTCGGTCCGGAAGCGTTTGGCAGGAGGAGCTTGGCTTGAGCCGGCATCAGAGGCCGGCGTCTTGTTCTTCTGGCCCTGGGCCATGAGTTTGTCCACAAACTCTTGGCCTGCCTCGGCCTGCAGCGGCGCCACATGCTCATGGACCTGTGGGTTGAGGTTGGCTGAGGGCACATCTACAGAAGAACAATAGCAAAAGAATATGAGAGGAATGAAAGAAAAGCTACCTCAAGAATGGTCAATTCATCAGACGAACCGGAAGGTTCCGGCGGAGCTTTGCCAAGACGCGCGGCTGGAGTCCGGCCCATCTTCAAGTCCTTCCAAAAGATGACGGGGTCGGGGTCGAACTTGTCGAGACCGCGCTTCCGGCAACGGCCGCGCTTGTCGGATTCGATGCCGGGGAAACGGTCCTTGGCCTGAAAGAACAAAAAAGAAAGAAGGTTAGCCGCAATAAAAGCTTCCGGAGAACCGACCCGAGTTGTGTAAATTCTTACTTCTTGGGTCGGAGGGTTAGTAGAGCTAAGAGGCCGGAGGCCCCATTCCCAGTCTTCCGGCATGGAGGTCTGGCAGATCTGCCTGGCCTTGAGGACGACGTCCTTCTTGCTGAGAGGGAGGCCGGTGATCTTGGTAGGATCGCCGGGACCATACATCTCGCACATCTTGTGGGCGCGGCGCTTAAGAGGAAGCACCCGGCGTGAGATGAAGGTGCGGATGATGTCGTCAGAGCAGAGGTTGGTGTCCTTCATGCGCTGTTTCATGAAGCGTATAATCCGGTTTGTCTCGTTGTGAGACTCCTTCGGATTATAGCTCCAGTTAGTCTTGGTGGGCGGCGCCGGATCGAAAGGAGGCAGATCAATGAGATCCGCGGCGCCGTTGTTCCTAACATAGAAGAAGGTCCCTTGCCATGACCGGCATGACTCGAGACCGGAGAATTTGAAGAAGGGGCTCGCTTGACGAGAGCCAATGATGCAGGACCCGCATTGAACGGGGGGTTTGGGTTTCGGAATGTCTAAGCCCTGAACGGAATTAATCCGAAGGGCGAAGAATCGAGCAAACGTCTCACGAGTGGGACGAATGCCGATGTATGCCTCCATGAAGGTGACATAGCAAGAAAGGTAGAAGATGGCGTTGCCGGGAAGATGGTGAGGTTGGAGTTTGTAGAAATCAAGAAAGTCCCGAAAAAAGGAAGAGACGGGAAGGCCGAAGCCGCGCTCAAAGTGAGCGAGAAAGACAACACGTTCGCCGGGTTCGAGCACCGGTTCGATCTCGTCGCCGGGAATCCGGCAGGTTACTCCTTCCGGAATCCTCCGGGACCGGTACAACCAGTCAATCTCGTACTGGCTAACGCTGGAGCCCATCCAGGCTCCGCGGGTGACCTCGGAAAGATCAGTGCCGGAAGCTTGGCTAGAGCTTCCGGCATCTTGTTCTTGGGCGCTGTCGGTTTCCATCTGCGCGAGATCTGCGCTGACCCCGTCAGATGCGGGATCTTCCGGGTTACTGGAGGAAGAGGTGGAAGCGTATTGTTCGGAAGACATTCGGATTCGAGAAGTTTTCGGTATCTACTCGGAAAAAACAGATTCCCTAAGAACTACCCCCGCGAGAAGATCTACGAAGGACAGAAAAAGCAAAGAAAAGGAAAGAATAAATATGCTTTCAACTCAAGATCTGAACTGCAAGCAAAAGAGGAGTAAACGTGGGTAAGGCCTAACCTGAGGCGGCAGAGTCGCAGAAGGAGAGGTTCGCCGGCGTTTGGGCGAGCTTGCCGTGGGCGTAGAGGTCCGTCGACGGTGAGGGCGGAGAAGAACTTGAAGAAACCTCAATGTCGCGGCAGAGAAGAAGGCGCCGCGGAAGTTTTTCCCGCGGAGAAGTCCGGCGGCGTCCGGCGGCGCGCTCGTGAGGGTTTGCTGGGCGGCGGAACTCGAGCGAGCAAAGGAGCGGCGGAGGCGTACGAGCAAGGAGCAGTACTGCGCGAGCGAATGGGGAATGCGAAGAAGAGGAAGGAGAAGGGACGGTTTGACCTTATAAAGAAAAAGAAGTGGGCTAAAAACCGCCGAACCGTAGCGGTTCAGCCGTGGGCCGCGACGGTTCGCCTCGCGTGTAGCCACGTGGCGCGAAGATACACGCGCGGAAGAAAAGGGCCACAGGGAGGCACACACGATCCGGAGAAGTGGTTGGGATCCGATGCGGGTCAATTAATGCGCGCGCGGAAGCCGAACGGAAGTGACTACTGACACTGGCGCGACAGTCACAGTGCGCATGTCTCTGTCAGGCGCGGGACCCGATATATTCTCGACTTCGCCGAGGAAGTATTTAATGACTAAGAAGCCGGAAGATAAGCAGCCGGAGAATGCCTTGCAAAGAGAGAAGGCATGAGTCCGGGCAAAGATGCCGGAACCAAGTTGAGCACCGGACTGATTAAACCGGTATACAAGAACGTGAGAACCTGGCATGGTCTGTTGGATAGAATCCACCAGACTATACCAGCTTCGGGGACTAATGTTGGGGGGATGACCCCCGGTATGCCAAAGGCATGCCAAACCGGATGGTCTTATCCATCAAGGTACCGGTTTAATATTTATACCGGAGCTCCAAGTTAGGAATTTGGCTAAGTAAGCTAAGCCGGTATCCCCAAGAGGGGTATACCGGAACCAGGAAGGAAAGATACCGGAGCGCCGGAAGGAAGAACATGTCGGCTAGCTGGTCAAAGATTCCGTCAGGAGCTAAAAGACAAGGATGAGCTAAGCAAAGTAGCTTTAAACGAAGGCCTGAAGACAAAGAAGAGGATGACGGCCAAAGAAGCCGGAGGACGTCAGCCTCCCTGTTTAAAGAAGACCCCGGCGTCATCTATGATTAAAGTAGCTTTATAAAGTATCTTTGTAAAGTAGTTTGTCTAGTCAAAGATCCCATTAGGGTTTCTTGTCCTGTAAGCCACCCTCTCCCCTATATAAGGAGAGGGGGCAGCTTCTTTCATACGCGCGTGACATTAGAGACAGAACCCTGTAACCTCAAACCTGTAAACCTGTGGAGATCAATGAAAATGGTGATCTAGAGCGAGTTCTTCCTTGTGTCTTTCTTCTTCAACCTCTGGCTTGGCCAAGTTCTTGAGGAAACCATCCGGAAGTTCATCCCATCTAGTCACAAACCCTCCCCCGAATCCTCTAGCGTCCATTCGGCCCCAAGATAAGCCATCCTATGGCATCTGTTTGTTCCCCACATAACATACTACAACACCAGAACATAAGAGTACGAATCATAAAGTAGCTCAACATTTTGCATCAGGGCTGGGTGGTCCTGAGACTACCGGACGCCCCGATGATCTCCGGTGTGCATCCTCTTCAACGCAAAGCTGTGTACTCGGTCCACGGCCTCCTTCTAGAGTGGATAATCTCAGTGCAGACCTTCGTCTATGAGAGGCTCGTCATCGTACCATCCACAGGTGCATCAGGGCTGGGTGGTCTGAGACTACCCGGACGCCCGTGATGATCTCCGGGCGTGCATCCACTTCAACGCAAAGCTGTGTACTCGGTCCACGGCCTCCTTCAGGATGGATAATCTCAGGTGCATGACCTTCGTCTATGAAAGGCTTGTCATCACCATCCACAGGTGCATCAAACTGAGATTCATCTTCAAATCTCCCATCAAACTGAGAGACCTCTTCAACTCTATGCTTCTGCAATTAGTACATCAACCGATTAGACAAACATCTAAGGGATGCAACCTGAACAAATGCCGTTTTACATATTTACCTTCTCATCTGGCACAGCACATGTCCCAGAGCTGAAACCCGTTTCCTGAAGCAAGCGCTTTTTCTCTCCTTCCCGTCCATCCATCTGCAACAAGTTAAATTTGAGTACAGAACCTTGCACAGCAATGCAAACTATTGATTGAAACAGCGGCAGCATCAATATAAATAATTAACTACATATGCCAGCACACATACAGTGTGAGCAAGATCTGCTTCTCCTGCTAAAGGATCATTATATG
This sequence comes from Lolium multiflorum, assembly GCA_030979885.1. NCBI lineage: Eukaryota > Viridiplantae > Streptophyta > Magnoliopsida > Poales > Poaceae > Lolium > Lolium multiflorum. Next base: position 40,887,596 of record CM061751.1, on the reverse strand, counting down.
GTTCACCATGCTAAACCCGCCTAACATATGTGCGGTCCATCCCAAAAATGTGTAAATGATCTGCCACTACAGGGTGAGGCCTCTTCTCACCATTCATACATGTGCAGCGCGGGCAATACACGTCCAGGTTGTGACCATCATGAGCTCTAATAAACCCCATAAAGGGTTGAACACCATTTATATATGAAGGGGAACATAAGTGTCCATGCAGTATCCAAGTTCTGTCCATCTGTTTAATTATGAGATACAGTGGTTGGTGATTAATTTAAGGCGAAGTAGGAAATGTATATCCATCGAGTACAAAACTATACTACATGATTATGCATTTCAGCAATCATGTCGAGTACAAAACAAAAAATGCCCATCGACATTTTAGCAAACAGATCGTGTACAAAACTCTGCCATGGCATTTCAGCAAATTAACGGATCGAGTGCAGAACTGACTCTATATGCCCACGCAAATGAACAAATTGATCGATGACAAATCGAGCGGAAAACTATAAAGTGCCAATTAGTTCGAGCATACTGACGAATTTTTTTAGCAGCATCAAGAAAATATAAATCGTTAGGCTGTCTTGCCCGATACATGATTGAGCTAGAGATAGCAGCCCTACCGTGGATCAACTTGACCGCCGGTGCATCTCGAGAAGAACGACGGGGAGGGGAAGCTTCTTCTTCGCACGGACGGGACGGGGAGGGGAAGCTCTTCGCACGGACGGGGATAAGTTGTGTACGGGTGGGTGGGGGGTCATGCGGCCGGGCCGCCGGGGTGATAATTAAGGTCGGTAGGTGGCGTTTAATGGAGTTGCGTGTGTAATTTGCCGTGCACAAGGTTGAGGAATAGGCGGTTCCCTTTGCCGCGCGCACAATTCAAACTATCCCGCCCATGTAGTTTAAATTTGCCATATTTTCGTTAAATCGACATAAAGTCATGTGAGTGGGGGAAAATTAGCAAAGTTGCTTGAAAAATAGTAAAACTCTGGAATTATCCTTTAAATATGCTCTACTTCGTGTGAAAATCGGGGTGTGGAAGCATGTTGAGCTGTTTTATTTGTACTTTCTTCATTAAAACTCCCATTTTATGCACTTTGGATGGAAAGAAATCATTTGTACATAAATTTTGACAACGCCATTTGCAAACACTAATTGTTTACATGCCAAGATGCACCCATCCACCAAATATATATGTGGCAAAAGTTTATCACAATCTAGCAGATATGCATAATTAGTGAGGGACCCCTTTTGATTTTGTGCAATTTCCACTAATTAGGTAGAGATCGAGAAGGGTTAATTAATTAGGCCATGTTAGGGGTTATGTGTTTTAGATTAGGTTGTGTGGATTCAAATACAACTTCTTTATTTGTGTGCTATGATTAATCAAAACTAGATCGATCGACTGCACACACATTATTAGAGGCGCATGCCTTTGCGCACAAAGTGCATGTGTGTGTTGTTGGCCACCAAGAGAGAGAGAGAGAGAGAGAGAGAGAGAGAGAGAGAGAGACAGAGAAAGAGAGAGAGGTAGAGAGAGCTACATACGAGAGAGCGATTGAAATCCCCAAATTAAACACATATATATGCATGGCACATTTAATTTAATTAGAGGACCGCGAGGCACCCCTGGCCTGCTTGATGCACAATTAAGTGTCATTGGCCTATATATAGGGTTTAGGGTTTAGGGTTTAGGGTTAGAGGTTAGGTTTAGGGTCTAGGGTTTAGGGTTTAATGTTTATGGTGTTTAGGGTTTAGGGATTAGGGTTTATTTAGGGTTTAAGGTTTAGGATCATCGATCGAGTGCGCACACACACATTATTAGAGGCACACGCGCCTTTGCGCATAAAGTGCATGCGTATATGTGTGTGTTTTTTGGCCACCAACGACATATAGATGATCGAGAGAGAGATTGAAATCCCCAAGAATATGTTCAAATATATATTAAAATATATGCACGAATGCATGCATGGTAGGCCATGCATGCACACTAATTATATATATATTATGAGGAAACTTAATCAAATGTGTTTTCATTCGAGAGAACTTGTCAAAATTCAAGTTAATTAATTTATCATCGATAATTATATAATTAATTAATTAATCTCAGGGAGATGTTATACAACATATGATCGATATAGGCCATGTATATATTAATTGGTGTTAATCTACCGTTTAATTTGCTAGCTAGATGCTATATATAGAGCATGTTTTTATTAGATCGGGTTATAGCTAGTATAGTTTAGGGTTATGTGTTTTAATTAACTAGGGTTTGATTAGCTAGGGTTAGTTATATATATATGGTTTAGGGTTAATGCATGGCACATTTAATTTAACTAGAGGACCGCGAGGCACCCCTGGCCTGCTTGATGCACAATTAAGTGTCGTTGGCCTATATATAGGGTTTAATTAGGGTTTAGGGTTAGCTAGGTTTAGGGTTTAGTGTTTAGGGTGTTTAGCTAGGGTCTAGGGTTTAGGGTTTAGTGTTTACGGTGTTTAGGGTCTAGGGTTTAGTGTTTAGGGTGTTTAGGGTCTAGGGTTTAGGGTCTAGTGTTTAGGTCTAGGGTTTAGGGTTTAATTAGTGTTTAGGGTGTTTAGGTTTAGGTTTAGTGTTTACGGTGTTTAGGGTCTAGGGTTTAGTGTTTAGGTGTTTAGGGTCTAGGGTTTAGGGTCTAGTGTTTAGGGTCTAGGGTTTAGGGTTTAATTAGTGTTTATGGTGTTTAGGGTTTAGGGTTTAGGGTTTAATGTTTACGGTGTTTAGGGTCAAGGGTTTAGGGTTTAGTGTTTAGGGTGTTTAGGGTCTAGGGTTTAGTTTGTTTAGGGTGTTTAGGTTTTAGGGGATTAGGGTTTTAGGGTTGTTTAAGGTTTAGGGATCATCGATCGAGTAGACACACATTATTAGAGGCACCCCGCCTTTGCGCATAAAGTGCATGCGTATATATATGTGTGTTTTTTGCCACCAACAACGATATATAGATGATCGAGAGAGAGAGATTGAAATCCCCAAGAATATGTTCAAATATATATCAAAATATATGCACGAATGCATGGTAGGCCATGCATGCACACTAATTATATATATATATGAGCTAGGCAACTTGATCAAATGTGTTTTCATACGAGAGAACTTGTCAAAATTCAAGTTAATTAATTTATCATCGATAATTATATATATAATTAATTAATGAATCACAGGGAGATCGATAATTAATTTAGGGTTTTAGGGTTGTTTAAGGTTTAGGGATCATCGATCGAGTGCGCACACACATTATTAGAGGCACCCGCGTCTTTACGCATAAAGTGCATGCGTATATATGTGTGTTTTTTTGCCACCAACGTTATATATAGATGATCGAGAGAGAGAGAGATTGAAATCCCCAAGAATATGTTCAAATATACATTAAAATATATGCACGAATGCATGGTAGGCCATGCATGCACACTAATTATATATATATTATGAGCTAGGCAACTTGATCAAATGTGTTTTCATACGAGAGAACTTGTCAAAATTCAAGTTAATTAATTTATCATCGATAATTATATATATAATTAATTAATGAATCACAGGGAGATCGATAATTAATTTAGGGTTTTAGGGTTGTTTAAGGTTTAGGGATCATCGATCGAGTGCGCACACACATTATTAGAGGCACCCGCGTCTTTACGCATAAAGTGCATGCGTATATATGTGTGTTTTTTTGCCACCAACGTTATATATAGATGATCGAGAGAGAGAGAGAGATTGAAATCCCAAGAATATGTTCAAATATACATTAAAATATATGCACGAATGCATGGTAGGCCATGCATGCACACTAAAATTATATATATATTATGAGGCAACTTAATCAAATGTGTTTTCATTCGAGAGAACTTGTCAAAATTAAAGTTAATTAATTTATCAAGATAATTATATAATTAATTAATGAATCTGAGGGATATGTTATACAACATGATCGATATAGGCCATGTATATTTTAATTGGTGTTAATCTACTGTTTGCTAGCTAGCTGCTATATATAGAGCATGCTTTTATTAGATCGGGTTATATTTAGTATAGTTTAGGGTTATGTGTTTTAATTAAGTAGGGTTGATTAGCTAGGGTTAGTTACATATATATGGTTTAGGGTTAATGCATGTCACATTTAATTTAATTAGAGGACCGCGAGGCACCCCTGGCCTGCTCGATGCACACATTAAGTGTCGTTGGCCTATACATAGGGTTTAATTAGGGTTTAGGGTTAGCTAGGGTTTAGGGTTAGGGTTAGGGTCTAGGGTTTAGGGTTTAGTGTTTAGGGTGTTTAGGTTTAGGATTAGGGATTAGGGATTTAAGGTTTTAGGGTTGTTTAAGGTTTAGGGATCATCGATCGAGTGCGCACACACATTATTAGAGGCACCCGCTGACATAGGCATCCCCAATGGGCCTGCCAAAGATGGTACCCGGAGTTTAATCAAAGCCCAAGACTCGAAGAATAAGAAGACTTGGAAGCCCATTTAATGTTAAGGAAAGGTAGTTTGTATTAGGAAAGATAGAGATTTGTAATCTTACGTGTTGGGTACGAAACCCTCCCGAACTCTGTAACTTGTGTACTACGAAACCCTCGGCTCCGCCTCCTATATAAGGGGGAGTCGAGGGACAAAGAAAGGATCGAATCTACTGTCAACATAACCCTAGTTTTCATAATCGTCGAGTACTTTTCGCCTGAACCTTCGAGATCTACTTGCCCTCTACTTCTAGCAAAACCCTAGTCTACAATCTGTAGGCATTGACAAGTTAATCCTTTGTCAATTGGCGCCGACCGTGGGGATTAGAGGTTGCAAGGAGCTGATCTCGATGGCACGTTCAAGATCGTCGACTTCGTCGGTGGCAAGCAATGCGATGGATCGAGGTAACAAGGGAAAAACTGATCTTCGTCGGTGGCAAGCAATGCGGTGGCCTTTACGCATAAATTGCATGTGTATATATATGTGTGTGTGTTTTTTGGCCACCAACGATATATTGATGATCGAGAGAGAGAGAGAGAGAGAGAGAGATTGAAATCCCTAAGAATATGTTCAAATATACATTAAAATATATGCACGAATGCATGGTAGGCCATGCATGCACACTAATTAATTATATATATATTATGAGGCAACTTAATCAAATGTGTTTTCATTCGAGAGAACTTGTCAAAATTCAAGTTAATTAATTTATCACGATAATTATATAATTAATTAATGAATCTTATATGTTATACAACATGATCGATATAGGCCATGTATATTTTAATTGGTGTTAATCTACGGTTTGCTAGCTAGCTGCTATATATAGAGCATGTTTTTATTAGATCAGGTTATATCTAGTATAGTTTAGGGTTATGTGTTTTAATTAAGTAGGGTTAATTAGCTAGGGTTAGTTACATATATATGGTTTAGGGTTAATGCATGGCACAATTAATTTAATTAGAGGACCGCGAGGCACCCCTGGCCTGCTCGATGCACAATTAAGTGACGTTGGCCTATATACATATATAGGGTTTAATTAGGGTTAGGGTTAGCTAGGGTTAGGGTTAGGTTAGGTTAGGGTTAGGTTTAGGGTCTAGGGTTTAGGGTTTAGTGTTTAGGGTGTTTAGGGTTTAGGGATTAGGGATTAGGGATTTAAGGTTCTAGGGGTTGTTTAAGGTTTAGGGATCATCGATCGAGTGCGCACACACATTATTAGAGGCACCGCGCCTTTACGCATAAATTGCATGCGTATATATATATGTGTGTGTTTTTTGGCCACCAACGATATATTGATGATCGAGAGAGAGATTGAAATCCCTAAGAATATGTTCAAATATACATTAAAATATATGCACGAATGCATGGTAGGCCATGCATGCACACTAATTAATTATATATATATTATGAGGCAACTTAATCAAATGTGTTTTCATTCGAGAGAACTTGTCAAAATTCAAGTTAATTAATTTATCACGATAATTATATAATTAATTAATGAATCTGAGGGATATGTTATACAACATGATCGATCGATATAGGCCATGTATATTTTAATTGGTGTTAATCTACTGTTTGCTAGCTAGCTGCTATATATAGAGCATGTTTTTATTAGATCGGGTTATATCTAGTATAGTTTAGGGTTATGTGTTTTAATTAAGTAGGGTTAATTAGCTAGGGTTAGTTACATATATATGGTTTAGGGTTAATGCATGGCACAATTAATTTAATTAGAGGACCGCGAGGCACCCCTGGGCTGCTCGATGCACAATTAAGTGACGTTGGCCTATACATAGGGTTTAATTAGGGTTTAGGGTTAGCTAGGGTAGAGGGTTAGGGTTAGGGTTTAGGGTTTAGGGTTTAGTGTTTAGGGTGGGTGTTTAGGGTTTAGTGATTAGGGATTAGGGATTTAGGGGTTTTAGGGTTGTTTAAGGTTTAGGGATCATCGATCGAGTGCGCACACACATTATTAGAGGCACTCGCGCCTTTACGCATAAAGTGCATGCGTATATATGTGTGTTTTTTGGGCCACCAACGATATATAGATGATCGAGAGAGAGAGAGATTGAAATCCCCAAGAATATGTTCAAATATACATTAAAATATATGCACGAATGCATTGTAGGCCATGCATGCACACTAATTATATATATATTATGAGGCAACTTAATCAAATGTGTTTTCATTCGAGAGAACTTGTCAAAGTTCAAGTTAATTAATTTATCACGATAATTATATAATTAATTAATGAATCTCAGGGATATGTTATACAACATGATCGATATAGGCCATGTATATTTTAATTGGTGTTAATCTACGGTTTGCTAGCTAGCTGCTATATATATCTCAATCGATAATTTCTTATGTTCCATGCTACTTTGTTGATGATACCTACATGTTTTATGCACATTATATGTCATATTTATGCATTTTCTCGAACTAACCTATTAACAAGATGCGAAGAGCCAGCTGCTGTTTTCTTTTTGGTTTCAGAAATTTAGTAAGGAAATATTCTCGAATTGACTGAAATCTTCGCCCAGGGTCCTATTTTTGCACGGAGCTTCCAGAAGACCGAAGAGATAACGAAGTGGCGACGAGGCGCCGCCACCATAGGCCGCGGCCAGGGGGCCCGCGCCGCCCTATGGTGTGGGCCCTCGTCGCCCCCCGACCTACCCTTCCGCCTACTTAAAGCCTCCGTCGCGAAAACCCCGTATCGAGAGCCACGATACGGAAAACCTTCCAGAGACGCGCGTCGCGAATCCCATCTCGGGGATTCTGGAGATCGCCTCCGGCACCCTACGGAGAGGGGATTCATCTCCCGAGGACTCTACACCGCCATGGTCGCCGGAGGATGAGTGAGTAGTTCACACTGACCATGGGTCCATAGCAGTAGCTAGATGGTCGTCTTCTCCTTGTTGTGCTTCATTGTTGGATCTTGTGAGCTGCCTAACATGATCAAGATCATCTATCTCGTAATACTATATGTTGTGTTTGTCGGGATCCGATGGATAGAGAATACTATGTTATGGTGATTATCAATCTATTGTTTATGTGTTGTTTATGATCTTGCATGCTCTCCGTTATTAGTAGAGGCTCTCCAAGTTTGTACTCTTAACTCCAAGAGGGAGTATTTATGCTCGATAGTGGGTTCATGCCTTCATTGACACCTGGGACAGTGACATAAAGTTCTAAGGTTGTGATGTGTTGTTGCCACTAGGGATAAAACATTGATTCTATGTCTAAGGATGTAGTTGTCGATTACATTACGCACCATACTTAATGCAATTGTCTGTTGCTTAGCAACTTAATACCGAATGGGGTTCGGATGATAACTGAAGGTGGACTTTTTAGGCATAGATGCATGGATGGCGGTCTATGTACTTTGTCGTAATGCCCTGATTAAATCTCACTATATTTATCATATCATGTATATGCATTGTTATGCCCTTCTCTATTTGTCAATTGCCCGACTGTAATTTGTTCACCCAACATGCTTTTATCTTATGGGAGAGACACCTCTAGTGAACTGTGGACCCCGGTCCTATTCTTTACATAGCATACAATCTACTGCAATTGTGTTTTACTATTTTCTTGCAAACAATCATCTTCCACTCGATACGTTTAATCCTTTGTTACAGCAAGCGGTGAGATTGACAACCTCACTGCTTCGTTGGGGCAAAGTACTTTGGTTTTGTTGTGCAGATTCCACGTTGGCGCCGAACTCCTTGTTGCGCCGCATCACATTTCGCCACCATCAACCTTCAACGTGCTTCTTGGCTCCTACTGGTTCGATTAAACCTTGGTTTCATACTGAGGGAAACTTGCTTCTATACGCACCATACCTTCCACTTGGGGTTCCCAACGGACGTGTGCATCTACGCGTATCAAGCTAAATTTCTGGCGCCGTTGCCGGGGAACTGAAGAAAAGCTACACCACAAATATTGCCAACTCCCACGGCAACAGTAAATTTCTGGCGCCGTTGCCGGGGAGATCAAGACACGCTGCAAGGGGAGTCTCCACTTCTCAATCTCTTTACTTTGTTTTTATCTTGCTTTATTTTATTTACTACTTTGTTTGCTGCACCTAAACAAAACACACAAAAATTAGTTGCTAGTTTTACTTTATTTACTGTCTTGCTCTCTATATCAAAAACACAAAAAAATTAGTTACTTGTCTTTGCCTAGTTTACTTTATTGCTACTAAAATGAGTAATCCTGAAGTTGAAGTTCGTTCTTTTAAGCAACAAGGTGGAGAAACTTTTAAAGATGCTTGGTATAGAATTAGTAATGCTCATCATAGGTGCATTAAGAAACACTCCACTACTATCCTTCTTAGGAACTTTTATGTTGGTTTATCTAGTTGGAATAGGTATGTTCTTGATACTCTTTCGGGAGGTAATTTCCTAGGTACTCCCGCTTTAGAAGCTAGTTGCATCATTGAGAGTCTAGTTGGAATACCACCTGTTAATGAAGTTAAAATTGAAATCTCTCTTGAGGATGTTATGAAAAAATTGGAAACCATAGAGAAAAATTTTCCAAGTGTTGAAACTAAATTGGGAATGTTATTTGACAAAACTTATGAACTTGATAAATCCTTAGGAGGAATTGATGAAAGAATTAGTGTCCTAGGAACTTGTGTTGTTCATGATAATCAAACCAATAGGATTGATGAACTTGAAAAAGCTATGGGAACCTTGGGTTCAACCTTTTCTTCTCTCAAGTATAATGAGAAAGCTTATGTGGGGAAAGAGCAAAAATTCATGTATGCCTCTAAAGTGCCTAAACAAAAGAATTATTATAGGCCTAAAATTTCTAAGACCCCTAGCACCACCATAGAGAATTTAGATAATGGAGCACCTAAAGTACCCTCTGCAACAAGTTGTGTTTGCATGAAAAATAATTATGTTGATGCTTCTACTCTTGATGTTACTTGATTTGCACTTTCTGCGCCTAGCTGAAAGGCGTTAAAGAAAAGCGCTTATGGGAGACAACCCATGTTTTTACTACAGTACTTTGTTTTATATTTGAGTCTTGGAAGTTGTTTACTACTGTAGCAACCTCTCCTTATCATGTTTTTGTGCCAAGTAAAGTTTCTATGTCAAAGTTGATGTTATATTTGGGATCGCTGCGCAGAAACAGCATTGCTGTCTGTCACGAATCTGGGCACAGGCCTCTGTAGAAAATTCGAAAAATCTGCCAATTTACGAGCGTGATCCTCAGATATGTACGCAACTTTCATTAGTTTTGAGTTTTTCCATTTGAGCAAGTCTGGTGCCATCTTTAAATTCGTCTTTACGGACTGTTCTGTTTTTGACAGATTCTGCCTTTTATTTCGCATTGCCTCTTTTGCTATGTTGGATTCATTTCTTTGATCCATTAATGTCCAGTAGCTTTATGCAATGTCCAGAAGTGTAAAGAATGATTGTGCCACCTCTGAACATGTGAATTATTAATTGTGCACTAACCCTCTAATGAGTTTGCTTGAAGTTTGGTGAAGAAGTTTTCAAGGGTCAAGAGAGGAGTATGATATACTATGATCAAGAGGAGTGAAAGCTCTAAGCTTGGGGATGCCCCGTGGTTCACCCTGCATATTTTAAGAAGACTCAAGCGCTAAGCTTGGGGATGCCAAGGCATCCCTTCTTCATCGACAACATCATCAGGTTCCTGAAACTATATTTTTATTCAGTCACATCTTGTGTTCTTTACTTGGAGCGTCGGCTTGTTTTTGTTTTTGTTTTTGTTTGAATAAAATGGATCCTAGCATTCACTTTGTGGGAGAGAGACACGCTCCGCTGTTGCATATGGACAAATATGTCCTTAGGCTTTACTCATAATGTTCAAGGCGAAGTTTCTTCTTCGTTAAATTGTTATATGGTTGGAATTGGAAAATGCTACATGTAGTAATTCTAAAATGTCTTGGATAATGTGATACTTGGCAATTGTTGTGCTCATGTTTAAGCTCTTGCATCATATGCTTTGCACCCATTAGTGAAGAAATACATAGAGCTTGCTAAAATTTGATTTGCATATTTGGTCTCTCTAAGGTCTAGATAATATCTAGTATTGAGTTTTGAACAACAAGGAAGACGGTGTAGAGTCTTATAATGTTTACAATATGTCTTTTATGTGAGTTTTCTGCACCGTTCATCCTTGAGTTTGCTTCAAATAACCTTGCTAGCCTAAACCTTGTATCGAGAGGGAATACTTCATGCATCCAAAATCCTTGAGCCAACCACTATGCCATTTGTGTCCACCATACCTACCTACTACATGGTATTTCTCCGCCATTCCAAAGTAAATTGCTTGAGTGCTACCTTTAAAATTCCATCATTCACCTTTGCAATATATAGCTCGATCATGGGACAAAATAGCCTTAAAAACTATCGTAGTATTGAATATGTACTTATGCACTTTATCTTTTATCAAGTTGCTTGTTGTGCGATAACCATGCTTCTGGGGAACGCCATCAACTATTGTTGAATATCATGTGAGTTGCTATGCATGTCCGTCTTGTCCGAAGGATCTATCACCTTAGTGGTTGGAGCATGCAAAATTGTTAGAGAAGAACATTGGGCCGCTAACTAAAGCCATGAATCATGGTTGAAGTTTCAGCTTTGGACATATATCCTCAATCTCATATGAGAATAATAATTGTTGCTACATGCTTATGCATTTAAAGAGGAGTCCATTATCTCTTGTCCATGTTGTCCCTGTATGGATGTCTAAGTTGAGAATAATCAAAATAGAAATCCAAAATGCGAGCTTTCTCTTAGACCTTTGTACAGCGGCATGGAGGTACCCCTTGTGACACTTGGTTGAAACATGGCATTGCGAAGATCCGGTAGTCCAAGCTAAGTAGGACAAGGTGCGGGCACTATTAGTATACTATGCATGAGGCTTGCAACTTGTAAGACATAATTTACATAACTCATATGCTTTATTACTACCGTTGACAAAATTGTTTCATGTTTTCAAAATAAAAGCTCTAGCACAAATACAACAATCGATGCTTTCCTCTTTGAAGGACCATTCTTTTACTTTTATTGTTGAGTCACTTTACCTATCTCCCTCCACCTTAAGAAGCAAACACTTGTGTGAACTGTGCATTGATTCCTACATACTTGCATATTGCACTTGTTAAATTACTTTATGTTGACAATATCCATGAGATATACATGTTATAAGTTGAAAGCAACCGCTGAAACTTAATCTTCCTTTGTGTTGCTTCAATACCTTTACTTTGATTTATTGCTTTATGAGTTAACTCTTATGCAAGACTTATTGATGCTTGTCTTGAAGTACTATTCATGAAAAGTCTTTGTCATATGATTCACTTGTTTACTCATGTCATTACCTTTGTTTTGATCGCTGCATTCATTACATATGTTTACAAATAGTATGATCAAGATTATAATGGCATGTCACTTCAGAAATTATCTTTGTTATCGTTTTACCTGCTCGGGACGAGCAGAACTGCTTGGGGATGCTGATACGCTCCAACGATCGATAATTTCTTATGTTCCATGCTACTTTATTGATGATACCTACATGTTTTATGCATATTATATGTCATATTTATGCATTTTCTGGAACTAACCTATTCACAAGATGCCGAAGAGCCAGTTGCTGTTTTCTGTTTTTTGGTTTCAGAAATTCTAGTAAGAAATATTCTCGGAATTGACGAAATCTTCGCCCAGGGTCCTATTTTTGCACGGAGCTTCCGAAGACCGAAGAGATAACGAAGTGGGCGACGAGGGCGCGCCACCATAGGGTCGGCGGCGAGGGGGCCCGCGCCCCTATGGTGTGGGCCTCGTCGCCCCGACCTACCCTTCCGCCTACTTAAAGCCTCCGTCGCGAAAACCCCAATCGAGAGCCACGATACGGAAAACCTTCCAGACGCCGCCGCGCGAATCCCATCTCGGGGATTCAGAGATCGCCTCCGGCACCTGCCGGAGAGGGGATTCATCTCCCGAGGACTCTACACCGCCATGGTCGCTCCGGAGTGATGAGTGAGTAGTTCACCCCTGGACCATGGGTCCATAGTGGGGCTAGATGGTCGTCTTCTCCTTGTTGTGCTTCATTGTTGGATCTTGTGAGCTGCCTAACATGATCAAGATCATCTATCTGTAATATTATATGTTGTGTTTGTCGGGATCCGATGGATAGAGAATACTATGTTATGGTGATTATCAATCTATTGTTTATGTGTTGTTTATGATCTTGCATGCTCTCCGTTATTAGTAGAGGCTCTGGCCAAGTTTGTACTCTTAACTCCAAGAGGGAGTATTTATGCTCGATAGTGGGTATGCCTTCATTGACACCGGGACTGATATAAAGTTCTAAGGTTGTGATGTTGTTGCCACTAGGGATAAAACATTGATTCTATGTCTAAGGATGTAGTTGTCGATTACATTACGCACCATACTTAATGCAATTGTCCGTTGCTAGCAACTTAATACCGAATGGTTCGGATGATAACCCGAAGGTGGACTTTTTAGGCATAGATGCAAATTGGATGGCGGTCTATGTACTTTGTCGTAATGCCCGGATTAAATCTCACTATATTTATCATATCATGTATATGCATTGTTATGCCCTTCTATTTGTCAATTGCCCACTGTAATTTGTTCACCCAACATGCTTTTATCTTATGGGAGAGACACCTCTAGTGAACCGTGGACCCCGGTCCTATTCTTTACATAGCATACAATCTACCGATTGTTTTACTATTTTCTTGCAAACAATCATCTTCCACTCGATACGTTTAATCCTTTGTTACAGCAAGCGGTGAGATTGACAACCTCACTGCTTTCGTGGGGCAAAGTACTTTGGTTTTGTTGTGCAGATTCCACGTTGGTGCCGAATCCCTGTGTTGCGCCGCATCACATTTCGCCACCATCAACCTTCAACGTGCTTTCTCCTACTGGTTCGATTAAACCTTGGTTTCATATTGAGGGAAACTTGCTTCTATACGCATCATACCTTCCACTTGGGGTTCCCTCGACGTGTGCTAGCTAGCTGCTATATTTAGAGCATGTTTTTATTAGATCGGGTTATAGCTAGCTAGTATAGTTTAGGGTTATGTGTTTTAATTAAGTAGGGTTGATTAGCTAGGGTTAGTTACATATATATGGTTTAGGTTTAATGCATGGCACATTTAATTTTATTAGAGGATCGCGAGGCACCCCTGACCCGCTCGATCGATGCACAATTAAGTGTCGTTGGCGTATACATAGGGTTTAATTGGGGTTTAGGGTTAGCTAGGGTTTAGGGTTAGGGTTAGGTTAGGGTACGTTTTAGGGTCTAGGGTTTAGGGTTTAGTGTTTAGTGTGTTTAGGGTTTAGGGATTAGGATTTAAGGTTTTAGGTTGTTTAAGGTTTAGGGATCATCGATCGAGTGCGCACACACATTATTAGAGGCACCCGCGCCTTTACGCATAAATTGCATGCATATATATGTGTGTTTTTTGGCCACCAACGATATATAGATGATCGAGAGAGAAAGATTGAAATCCCCAAGAATATGTTCAAATATACATTAAAATATATGCACGAATGCATGGTAGGCCATGCATGCACACTAATTATATATATATATATATTATGAGGCAACTTAATCAAATGTGTTTTCATTCGAGAGAACTTGTCAAAATTAAAGTTAATTAATTTATCATGATAATTATATAATTAATTAATGAATCTCGTGGATATGTTATACAACATGATCGATATAGGCCATGTATATATTAATTGGTGTTAATCTACTTTGCTAGCTAGCTGCTATATATAGAGCATGTTTTTATTAGATCGGGTTATAGCTAGTATAGTTTAGGGTTATGTGTTTTCATTAAGTAGGGTTGATTAGCTATGGTTAGTTACATATATATGGTTTAGGGTTAATGCATGGCACATTTAATTTAATTAGAGGACCGCGAGGCACCCCTGCCTGCTGATGCACAATTAAGTGTCGTTGGCCTATATATAGGGTTTAATTAGGGTTTAGGGTTAGGGTTAGGGTTTAGGGTCTAGGGTTTAGTGTTTAGGGTGTTTAGGGTTTAGGGATTAGGGATTAGGTTTCAGGGTTGTATAAGGTTTAGGGATCATCGATCGAGCACAGCACATTATTAGAGGCACCCGCGCCTTTGCGCATAAAGTGCATGCGTATAGTTTAGGGTTATTTATTTTAATTAAGTAGGGTTTGATCAGCTAGGGTTAGTTACATATATATGGTTTAGGGTTAATGCATGGCACATTACATATAGTTTAAATCTCAAGAATGTTTATACATGATAGGCCATATGTGCAAAGGAATTTTTTTCCCGTGAACTTGTCAAAATTCAAGTTTATCAGTGCAAATGGAAACTAGTCCAAAAATTTACATAGAGGACCAAAAGTACTAGACAATAACTAATAGAACCTGCAACTTTACAAAAAGGACCCCAAAACATATAGAAGAAAATCAATCGAGTCCTTCTCGACCGCACATCAGATCTCTGCTCCGCATCCTTTCCTCCAACTCCGTCGCCGGGGACGCACCACTTGGGACGGTGTCGCCGGTAGTCACCAGGACGAAGGAAGAAGGGCCTCAGCAATGGCATATTGGCTCCGAGAAGGCCGCTGAAAGGCCAAGATGTGCACGGGCAAGACGGATGACGCCGTCGTATGCCTCGAGCTTGTGAACTTTAGCAACTTGACTTCCCCATTGGCCAGATCTCAAGCACTGACCAAAGCAAGCCTCACCGTTAGCGCCATCACATTGATGGCACCAGATCGGGGTTTGCCGGCAAGATCCGCCGATTCACCATAGGCCATGAAGCCGATGACGAGATCCCCGACTCCATTGCGCCATTCTGCTCATGGGAAACACTGGATCTAAGCTACAACAACACAAACTCCCTCGGATCCAAATTAGCTGACTCAACTTTGCTTATCTAAATATGGATGTATCCACACATGTTTTTACTCTAGATACATACACGTCTAAGGAAAGTTGAATCAATTAATTTAGTTCGGAGGGTGTACAATATACAGAGAGAAGTCGGCCTCGTCTCCGGCCGGCGAGGCCGCCGGAGAGAAGGGGGAGAGGAGGGGGAGTGGGAGAGACTCGAGAGAGAAAGAGAAGAGGAAGAAATGAGAGCTCCCTGGGGAAGAACATTATTTTTGTCGTTCTGCTCGTAGCTTGAAACTGAAAATTTCGGCCGCGCGCCAAATCATCCCGCCGCATCCATTCGAACATCCCGTGACCAGTTTTACCCTTTTAACCCTGGTCCGGAAGCTACAACCCACCGACCATGGAGGGCTCATTCGGTAACAATGAAATATCTTGCCTAGATCCCGAACCCTCCCCAGGCCCACACCCACCCACCAACCATTCGCCCATTAGCTCAAAAATACTCTCACACGCCAAAGCTCGACTCTCTACATTAGATCTGCTTCGCCGCCGGCATACTCCTCCACAACAGAGCTTGATCGTGTTGGCTGTCCACCCACCTGATCCGCCCCCGCCGCCTCGTCACCGACGGACCGCTTCACCGCCGACCTCGCACCGACGGATCTGCTTCACCGCCACCTCGCCACCGACTACTCGCCGCAGCGGCTGTTCACCGAATACCTTTGCCAGCCAACCAGATCTGCTTCACTAACGCCCGCTTCTATCAAACAGGGTCGATTCATCGTCTCCCGCGTGCTAATGCAAGTTGCCGCCCGTCCACCCCGCCGCAGCTTGTTAGTACGTCTGTTAGATCGCGGTGTTTCTTTAGCCATGTTTTGTGTAGTTATTTGCGATCTCATATGCCGTTAACTTTCTTGATGTGTTGCTTCGCATGAAGTTTGTTTAAATATTGTACAAATAAAAGCATTATCCGGTCGCTACCATCCTGTTCATTCTACTGACACTGTGTGCATCCACATATTTATAGCCTTGTACCCATTCATTTGCTGCCAACTGTTTTTGTACTGCATGCTATTGTCGCACGTTTTTATAGTCGTGCTATGGGCATTTCCAATCTGCTTGTTCTTATACCACGTCATTAGCTCACCGCTAGCTGTTTTCTCGTGTCTGCTATTCTCACACTGCTTTTATAATCATGCTATGTGCATTTCAATCTGCTTGCTCTTATACCTCGCCTTTAGCTTATATAGTTATTGCTGCGTGCATGTCTGGTCTTTGTATTATCGTAGATCGACTTGTCAATGTTATTTTTCCTAGGGATTGATCATGCGAACCACTTATTAGAACATCCAACATTAACAGCGGGGACGCTAGGTAAGGTTGGAATCTGAGTTCGTGGTTGGTAATTTTGGCAGTTTACTTCCGTTATTATCTATAACCTATATGCATTGTTCCTTATGCAAGAGATTAACACTTGGAACCCTGCCATAGCAATGCCATTCATGCTTTACTATGTTTCTGCCTATTTGATATGCTTGTCTTGGAGAAACTTCGAGGGTGATTTGAACCTGACATTTGGTCATTCTTAATGCCGTTTACTTTATGTGAAAACCTTGGCATTACCCTACTCTAAATATGAATGTCTGAAATTCGTATCTCATGCAAAGCAACATCTAGTTGGTTTTAATCTGATATCTGGTAAATATTGGCTTATTCATTTGGCAGCTCAAGTTTTTTGTTATTTGAAACCAGCTGACTTGGTCTTAAATGTGATATCTAAACACAGATTAAGGACAATGGAGCAGGAGGATTAGCATTTCACTTGATGGCTGAACCTAAAATGATAGGCATGTTGACCACGACTAGTGCACGCAAGAGAAGGACCTGCAGTGAGCCAGTATGTGCTTAGTACATGCATCTTATCTTATCTTGTGCTTATTTATGCTACATGCTGTTATCTGATCTCTACATTGCGTAATACATGTTTGAATAGTTAATTGTTGTAACTATGTTTACAATGTTACTAGAATGCAGTTTTAATGAAGCAGTCATCATTAGAAGATAGTCGCCAAAAAAGGATCTGTAGCGACCCTGTGCAACATTATGATGTAAGTTTGTGCTTAGTACAAGTTCCATACATGTCTTATTTATGCAACTTGTTATTATCTTATATCTACATTGCATAATAAATGTTTGCATAGTTCATCGTTTAACTCTTTTTGCATTATTATCACGCAATTGTGATGAAGCAATCTTCATTAGAAGTGAGGCCCACAAAAAGTTCTGATCTTTCTTCTGATGCATCTTCTCATAGCCGTCAACCTAGACCATTTCTTTCATCAAACAATAAATATCTCAAGGCTGTACTTTATAAAAGACATGGTATTGCTGCTTTATCTGTAGCCGATATGTTGACAAAGAGTACACAAGATTCAATCAAGGCGATTGCCAAATGTCAACGTGTTATTGATGATGCTAATAGAAGTCCTCAATGATTCTATGTAATTTTTTTTTGGGCACATTAATTGCCTTGTAATTTTCCTATTTGTTTTATTTGTGTATGTACTTGTGTGTATCATTGAAATCAGATTTTAGGCTCATGAAATTTAATGCAAGTTGACTAGTCAAACAAGTAGGGCCCTACAACAGATTGGGCCGCCCACTTACAGTAGTGTGGGACCCACTTTCATTTTGGGCCGGCCCACTTTTTAGTAGGCCGGCCCGGCACACGATAATGGGCTCCACACGCTTATTGGGCCGGCCCACTATCTTGTTGGGCCACCACTTGCTCTATGGTGGTCCCACATGGTAAATGGGCCGGCCTTAATAGGAAGGTGGGACCCACTGTGTTTTTGGCCCGCCTACTATCTTGTTGGGCCGGCCACTTTCTATATGGTGGACCCCACTTACCAAATGGGCCTCCCATTAATCAGAATGTGGGACCCACCGTGTTTTTGACCACTATCTTGGTGGCCGCACCCACTTGCTATATGGTGGACCCCACATACTAAATGGGCCGCCCTTTAACGGAAGTGGGACCCACCTATGTTTTTGGCCCGGCCCACTATTTTGTTGGGCCCACTTGCTATATGGTGGACCCCACATACTAAATGGGCCGACCCTTTAACGGAAAGTGGGACCCACTGTGTTTTTGGCCCGCCCACTAGCTTGTTGGGCCGGCCACTTGCTATACGGTGGACCCCACACACTAAATGGGCCGGCCTTTAACAGAAAGTGGGACCCACCCGTGTTTTTGGCCCGGCCCGCTGGTAAGGTGGACCCCACATGTTAAATGGACCGCCCATTTAAGTTTTGACCGTCAACATTAGAGGTTAGGCCCGGCCCACGTAACTAATAGACCAGCCCAGCATATAGTTGACCGGTCAAACATGTCATCCGGCCCGGCCCGCTTAAGACGTGGCAGCTCGTGTGGGCCTACCATCTACCACGGGTTTCAGGTTAACGCCGTTAACGCTAAACAGTCGCACGTGTCGCTTTGTATGACGCCGGTCAACGGGCTCCTGAAACACTTGGGCAACGGTCCGATTTTCCGTGGCGGAAGGGCGCCCAAGCGCGACGACCGAAAAATCGTCGTTGGACTTTGCTCGACGCAGCTTTCGACAAGAACCCATATCGTCGGGTTAGGCCCATAGGCGACGAAAAATGCCCCTTAGTTGACGATTTTGGGACGTTGTCTATCAGAACTTTTCTTGTAGTGGTAAGTTTGCTAGGTCTATATTGTCAGCTGTTCAAATAGGGTCTACCTTATACCCACCACGTAGTGTTGCCAATATATTTGGCAATTGACTCAATGGTGTGGATGCTAGGTTTAAGCGTCTTATTATGATGGGAGCATTGCCGTTATTTGGTCGTTGTGGCTATGTAGAAATGATAAGATTTTTAATAATGTTTCTTCCTCTTTTATGCAGGTCATATACCGGTGCACAGCTACGCTCCGTTCATGGTGCCACTTCAGCGTGTGGAGCATCGAGACCTCTTTACGGAAGTGTCTTCATGGTTGGAGGATACGATAAGGGATATTTTTTTCCCAACGTGGGCGGCAGCGTGATCTACGCCTGCATAGCTCGTTGTTTTTATTTTTCGAGAACTTGAATACTTGTCTTCGGATTTTAGTGGTATTTTTGTAACAAATATTTGTGCGGCTGTGTGTATCTTAACTATGCAGAGACCGAATTTATTGCTCAAAGTAATAAAGTGCCCATTATCGGAAAAAAAACTGTTGTCCATGGCCAGCCTCCGATCAATCCAGATGTGCCACTTTAACAGGACTTCAAAGCTTAGACCAGTTTTAAATTGCAAGAACCGTCCGCCCTGATGACAGCCTGCGATCAAGAATAAGAATCTTACATTTATTTTACATCTTTCGGCGAGTGCCCGACCAAGACGAGGCGACCGAACAAAGCGCGTCGGATGTATGACTGACTGGATGCTAGTCGTTGGTACCATGAAGTTAGCATATATTAACAAGGTGAAGTTTCACAGGCTCGTACCACAGCTAGCGATTGACTCCTGCTATCATGGAGACTTCCCCACTCGTGATGCTCACTCTCCTACTGGCCTGCTGGTTTCCCCCGGCCAAGGCAGTGCCATCCCTACAAGAACAAGCTGGAGCGCTCCTTGCCTGGAAAGCCACACTCCAAAGCCAGCCAGCCCAGCTGCAATCCTGGAAAACGGGAAACACTACTACTAGATGGCCCTGCAGCTGGTACGGCATCAAGTGCAGCAAGCATCAAGCATGGCACCAAGAGGTGGTGATCACCAAGATCTCTCTACGAGGGCTGCGGCTCAAAGGGGAGCTCGACGCCCTCAACTTCACGGCGTTGGCAACCCTGACGAGCATCCAGCTCTCTCACAACAGGCTCACCGGGAGGATCCCTCCAAGCATTGTGTCGCTCAGAGAGCTCCGCTTCCTGCTTCTTCAACGCAATCAGATAAGGGGCTCTTTATCACCTGCTTTAGCATCCTTGACACAACTGCGCTGCTTGATGCTCCAGCAGAATCAACTCTCCGGTGAAATACCAAGGCAAATAGTACAACTTGAGGGTCTTGTGACGCTCAACTTGTCTGCCAATCACTTTTCCGGTCCCATCCCTAGTGAACTAGGCTACCTAAAGAAGCTTCTTAGGTTAGATTTTTCCATCAACAACCTCACAGGCCCCATTCCAAGAAATTTAGGGAATATTACAAAACTCAATATCTTGTACCTTTATAGTAATCAATTATCTGGATATCTTCCTCGGGAACTAGGTTACCTTGTGAATTTAGAAGAGTTGGATCTTAGCGATAACGAGCTGATGGGTTCCATCCCCAATTCCTTTGGGAGTTTGATTAAACTCACTGGCTTGGCCCTATGGGATAACCAACTGTCTGGATGTATTCCTCAAGAACTAGGTTACCTGGTTAATCTAAAATTGTTGTATCTTAACAGCAACAAACTCACTGGTTCCATCCCCAATACCTTTGAAAATTTGACAAAGCTCACTTCGCTCTACCTTCATGGTAATAAATTCTCAGGGTATCTTCCCCGAGAAGTAGGTTACCTGGTGAATCTAATAAAGTTAAATCTCAGCTCCAACTTTTTCATGGGCTCCATCCTTGATATCTTTGGGAGATTGATTAACCTCACTGGCTTGTACATGTGGAATAACCAACTTTCTGGACGTATTCCACGAGAACTAGGTTACCTGGTGAATCTAAAAGAGTTAGATCTTACCAGCAACAAACTCATGGGTTCCATCCCCAATACCTTTGGAAATTTGACTAAACTCACTGGCCTGTACCTTAGTTATAATCAGTTCATGGGTTCCATCCCCAATATATTTGGAAACTTGTCTAAGCTCGCTATCTTACACCTTGATGACAATCATTTTTCCGGACATGTTCCACAAGAAATTGGCACCTTAATGGATCTTGAGGATTTGGAGTTGGACAGTAACAATCTCTCGGGTCCCTTGCCACCAGAGTTGTGTGTTGGAGGCCATCTCAAGTATTTAATTGCATTTGATAACTACCTCAATGGACCTCTGCCATCAAGTTTAGTACACTGCACAAGCCTAGTTAGAGTACGTCTAGAAAAGAATCAAATTGAAGGAGATATTTCTGAGTTGGGAGTTCATCCAAATCTTCTCTATATGGATATGAGCTTGAATAAACTATTTGGGCAATTATCATCTCGGTGGATGGAAAGCCGTAATCTTACCATGCTACGCCTCTCAAACAACAACATCAGGGGGACAATACCCATAAGTATGGGGCAACTACCTCAGCTAGGGCTACTTGATCTTTCATCAAACAAGCTCGAAGGAAAGATTCCAAGTGAACTGGGCAATCTAAAAAAATTGTTCAATTTGAGCCTCGCAGAGAATTTTCTCCATGGAAGCATACCACAAGAAATTGGAGAACTGTCCAGTCTGGAGTTGTTGGATTTTTCATCAAACAACCTAAGTGGTTTGGTACATGAATCAATTGGGAATTGTTTAAAGCTTCGTTCACTAAATCTGAGCAGAAATAACTTCAAAGGAAACATCCCTGCCATGCTAGGGGTGTTGCACAACTTACAATACATGTTGGATTTAAGTGATAATTCATTTTCTGGGGCAATACCAAGCCAACTTAGTGGTCTGATCATGCTAGATACTTTGAACCTTTCCCACAATGAACTTAATGGCTCCATCCCGCAATCATTCCAGAGTATGGAAAGCTTGATATCCATTGATGTATCTTACAATGAGTTGGAAGGACCAGTCCCAGAGAGTAAGATTTTCCAAGGAGCTCCAATCAAGTGGTTCATGCATAATAAGATTCTATGTGGTGTAGTGAAAGGATTGCCCCCTTGTAGTAGTGTAACACAGAGTGAAGGGAAAATTAATGGATACAGAACACTTGTACTAGTCGTGGTTCTTGCTCTCGTATTGCTTGTTCTTGTAGCAGCCATATTGATGTTCCAACATGAAAGGAAAAAATCCAAGCCAATTAACACCGATAAAGTAACACAAGAAAAGTTCTTCTCTATTTGGAGTTTTGATGGGGAAAACATGTTCAAGCAAATCACTGAAGCAACCAACAATTTTAGTGAGATACACCGCATAGGAATGGGAGGATATGGATCTGTCTACAAAGCTAGACTTGGAACATGTGAAATATTTGCTGTGAAGAAGATACACATGGTAGAAGATGAGTGTTGCGTGAACGAATCAGTGTTCAACCGGGAAGTCGAGGCACTGGTGCAGATTCGGCATCGAAACATCGTAAAACTGTTTGGGTATTGTTCCTCCAACCAAGGCAGATTTCTTATCTATGAATACATGGAGAGAGGAAACTTGGCAGAAATACTGAAGGCCAATGAAACGGCAATCGAGTTGAACTGGAAAAGGCGGATATATATTGTGTTGGACGTGGTTCATGCTTTGGCATACATGCATCATGATTGTTCGTCACCTATAGTCCACCGAGATATAACAAGCAGAAATATTTTGCTTGATCAGGAGTTTAGAGCTTGTGTCTCTGATTTTGGTACGGCTAAAATTCTCAATGTTAATGGCCTCAATCTCACAAAGCTTGCTGGGACAAAAGGCTATCTTGCCCCAGGTAAACAGATATCAAACCTTATCAAGTACTAGTAGTTTTTCGGGTTTGGCACTACATAAGTACCTTCATGCATTCTAAATTGTCGTGTATTCTGATCATTATGATGACTTTTGAACTGCATAGTTACACTTATCTAACATTAATTGCAGAGCTAGCATACACAGAGAATGTGACGGAGATGTGCGATGTATACAGCTTCGGAGTGCTGGTTCTCGAGCTATTTATGGGTTTATATCCAGGCGATTTGCTCTCGTCAATCTACTTGATGACCAACAAAAATGGCGTGTGTCTGAAAGATCTGCTGGACTCCAGGCTCGTGCTCCCGGACGCTGAAACTGCTAGGGAAATGCACGGCGTGCTCAGCGTTGCATTTCAGTGCCTGGAGCCTAACCCATTACGCAGACCAACGGCAAGACGTGCAAGTGATCAGTTATCTGCTGGGACTAAGACATGTGAAGATCAACATGTTGATTATCTGCATGTTGTCTTCACTATTCCTGCCCAGTAATGCCTACGGACATATAGATGATAAATTTGTAGTCGTCTTATGTTGTTTCTTCTAAAGCGATTATGGTACTTTTGCTTGATAATTTCTACTTTCATTTTACTTAGTAAGAAAGGTGAAGTGATGTGTTATGGAACCAATGAACTCGTAGTATCATCAATGAATGTATACCGCTAGACGCTAGTAAAGTTGCTATGTACATATAACGAAAGTTGATTGTATTTTCAGCGGCAAAATGTTTCTCTTGCTTCTATCATTTCCACACAACTGTTTTTGCTATTCAAATTTTGAATGTAGTTTCCTTATGTGCGACAGGATTTGGGAAAATGAAAGTTACGGGGAAAACATGCCTCTCGTCTCCACATTCTAGTGAGTATAAACTGGGGCATAAAAGAAAAAATAATCCACAGCCTCATCAGCAGCCCCGTCTCCAGGATTTTGGGGCCCCGGTGCGACAAAATGGGGCCATTTTTTTCAAACTCAATAACTAGTAAAAGAAAATCATTTGCTTACTTAATCATATAACTTTAGAATGTGCTAATCCGTACAATGCTCAGAAATATATCGAGTATTCAATCCAAAAAAAGTAAATATAGCACTAAAGTAATAAACGAACCTCATGTTGTACCGAAAAGCATCATCCGTAGTATTTCTTGATATAAAATATTCAATCATATATTTATCATTAATGTTCTCTAACATGGACCCAATATTAGCTTCATCATCAGTATTAGCATCATTACCTTCATCATCAGTATTAGCATCATTGCGCTCATCGTCAGTATTAGCATGGTCACATTTGTCGCCAGTATTAGTATCATCACCTTCATCAAATTCTGCAGGGTGAGCCTCAACCTTTACCGTATCATCACCATAACCATCATCAACATTAGCAACTGGAGTTTAGTTTTCGGATTTTATTTGAGACTCTTTCACAATAAATCTGCCTAGAGCACCCTTTTAAGACCGAGCTGCTGCTTCTAATCTCTCTTTTTTCTTCTTCTTTTCAGCACCCGATTGACACCTCGTTCTTCTCATGTTTTCTCCTGTTCGACAAATCAGTAAATTAACAAAATAATTCACATTTATTCAAGATGGCTAATTGAGGAGTTGCTGCTTCTAACCTTGAAGCCTGAACTTGATCAATGATCACGTTGATCACCGATCAAGCGAACGGCAAGGAGCCAGGGACCTTGACGCGTGAACGACTGAACATGATGTCTTGACCAATAATCTGCTGCAGCTGCTCCAAGTCAGGCTTGTAGATTGATCGGTCGGCAAAGATCCAGGAAGGAAATAGACTAGGAAAGGAAATCAGAGGCCACGCCGGCCGGTGCGACGCGGGTAGGGCAGTACACAACGGGAGGCCGCGGGTGAATTCTGGGCGGAAACTGTCGATTGATCGATCCATCTCCCGATCGTGTACGACTGTACGAGCAAAAGGCTTACTTGGTTTACTGGGCTGCAAGTATTTGGGAGCGTCGGGAAATTGGGGGCCCTGTTCGATCGAGCTGATCCAAAATGCCCATCAACGGGGATGCTCAATCACAGTCGACATACCACTTTGTATTTGTAAGACATGACCATGCATTCGTTCAACTTCATAGTAATGCATTCAGTTTACAATAGTTTCTAATGAAGAGTGTCCACAATAGTTTCTAATGAACCCTATACCTTTCAGTTTACTCTTTTTTAGTTGTAATAGCAATGTTGCCAGAAGTCCCCTTATGCTGACAACCACACCAGGTATAAACAAGACACAATATGTAACTGATCACATGTCAAAAGAGGCATCACCTGAAGATGTTAAAAAATTAATACTTTGATTTCCTTTTTCTGAGCAATCAATCGACACTACATGCTACAACAAAATTTCAATGGTATACAGCATAGTCCAGCAACCTAATCATCCACAGAAAACAACATTCTTTGTGCATTTATGAGTACAGGTGACCCTTGCTTAGTTCTCTCTACAATCTGCTGGATGAGCATCTTACTATCGTGGTCATCGTCGTCGCCGGACTCGTCTTCTCCGTCCCCATCACTCTCTTGAGCATTGTTAGGCTCCCCGCTCTTCGCATCCCGCTCCCAAGTAGGAACACTTTTCAGGTCCGTAGAGCTGTCCTCTTCCAAGCCCCATATCTCCACTGAGTAATCTTCATTTACCTGAGGCTTCCCATTAGTACTTGTGGTACAAGGGGAGTCAGCAATTCTCATGAATTCTTCGTAGGCTTCATCGTATGCTTCTAGTGCGTCTCCAGCTAGATTCAGACAGAACGGTTCTGCCGACGAGCTAGTTTCTTGCATAAACAATGGACTATCCTGGTTCAAAGAAGAACCGGAATCACTGTTTGAGCAGCTTCGTTCAGAGAAGACCCGCTCTCTTGCCATTATCTGAAGTTTCGTCTGCTTCTGGCTTTGAGCAAGTGCAGTCTCAAGCTCCTTGATTCGGTCTTCGAGCCTACGCTGGATCACCTTGTGGAGGCGGATACTGAGATCCCTAGGTGAGACAGGATATTTTGCATCACGTGTGTAATCTGGGGAACTATGTCTACTGTCCCTGCCATGGTCACTCTCACTGCTGTAATCAGTGATGTCACGGCGAATCATGTCGATCTTCAGTTCCCCCTGAACAATATCTCCAATGAACTCCTGATCGATCTAGAAATGTGGAATTCTATTTAGTGGGCTTGCAGGTTGTAGCCTAATTAAGATGTCACACATAAGATGTTGATACGAGATTGTTACCTCACTCAAGTCAAACGGTTGTTCTTCCAAATGGTTTGAAGTGATATTAAATTCAAGCCTCACAAGCTCAGCTTCAAGTTCCGCTTCAATTTTGCTCATCGGCTCCGAATCAGCAGTGTGAGCTTTGATAATGTCATCTATTATCAGCACAGGAAAAAAAGAGCACACACTTTTATTATGAGTATATGTAAAGTTTGTTTTGACAGTTGTTGATTTACCATTTTGTTCACCAGACATTTCGTTAGGCAATTCCTTCACGGTTAACCCCTCTTTCATGTCCAGCTCATCTTGCAAATCTTGAACCAAGTTCTCCATTCGTTTCAGTGTGCCCTTCAAGGAATCAACATCCTTTTTGCTAGATAGAGAAGATGATATAATACCAATCTGAACCCCACTCGAGAACATGAGCAATCGTTCAACTAAACCTGCAGATAAAATGTATGTATTCCGGATTTCAATGCTTCAAATGGAGAGAAAAGCCCCAAACAACAGCTCAATATAAAGCATAACATATGTAGCAAAACGTCAGCATCCAATAAAGCTTACTTAACATGTGCTACAACATTTACATCCATTAACAGGAGAACAGGGAAATAGACGCGCATACTACATGTTAGACTAAAAGGACTATTTCTTGTTCTAGCACATTTTGTCCTGAAATGAGGCCAAAGAACTACAGTGACAATGTATGTGTAGAAAACATATGCATCTAGAACACAGAGCAAATGAATCGAGAAACCAACAATTTATCAGCTGTGAAGAGAGCCACCATACAACAAAACCACACAAATGATTATCAGTAAGCCCTGTCCAGTTAGTACGGATAGATCTTACAAAATTCGTCATCATTTAACAGCTCTAATGATCCAAGCAAATATTCAGTTATGATCACAGAGTGAGCAATTTCTTAGAAATTATGGCAGATTGTTTTTCAGAAGACTGAAACTGACTTGAGAAGAATATGGCATAATAAAGCATGTGACAGTTCAACTAGTGTCAGCAAGACAAGTTGTAGAGTTCCAGACATGATACAGTGAGCTCTGTACTGTAGTATTTACTGGTACAGATGATAAATGTAAGTTTTGCTTGCATGTGGCAGAATAAGGAAAAACAGGTCATGAACTGGATGCTCAGATAACCACTGAATATTTGACTATGTAACTAGCCATGCCAAAACTATAAAGAAAATCATGGTTTAATAGTAAGGTTTGAGATTTCTAATTGGTGAAAGCAAAAGTGATCACACATTTCATTTGAAAAAATATATATAGTTTTACTTCAACATTGCAACTGACGAATTCAGTAGGCATGTCCAAAATACACGACTGTTGACTTGCTTTATTTCAGTCGATTGCATCAAGGTAGCACAGAAAACATGTGGAATATGCTTAAATTATATTGCAGTTGTAGTATGATGCTGAAATTAGCTGCTGATTATCATGGTTCAGTACCTCCTTGGGAGCCAAGCAAACTCAAACGTGCATCTTGAGATACCCTTATATCCCTTCTGGATTTGTTCAGCTGAGGTAGAGGAGCGATCCCGACGATATTTTCTGGCTCTTTTGAGCCATTTTGACAGTCCTTGTCAACCCCAATTTCAAAGGGCACGGGCACTGGTTCATAGCGCGATTTACTAATGATTCTTCTCCCATCTGTCACAATGAATGGCCTAGCAGAAGCTGGGGATGGAACTGGAGCAAATGTGTACTCTTCAAACTCGAAGTTCTCGTCGTAAAGTTGGGGAATGTAGGAGTTCTCCGCTGCGACAAGTGGCTTCATAAAATGCCTCTGGGGCCGTCTGCTCCTAAGAGCACCTCGACCTCTTCCAGACCCAGGACCAAGACCAGGGCTTCTTGCAGAGACATCAACAGTTGAGCCATCTCGAAAGCCATCCATCAGATTCTTGCCTCTACCAACTGCCCTACCACCACTTGGAACCACCATTTCATCATTGTTCTGGGCGCTGCTTCTCTTAAAAATCCAAGGCTGCAAACTCAATATGGATCCAGGATCTCTGACATACTCGCCTGGGCTGACCGACTCAGCACCGTTACTTCCACTGGTGGACGCAGCAAATTTGCCAGATGAACCGCAAAACCGCGAACGACCGGAGTGCCTCGGAGTGTTGCAAGGCACGTTCTCCTCCTCCTCAAAACCGATGTTCCCAGCAATCTGGTTGAGAACAATTCTGTGAAACACGTTGTTCCCCATTTCTGCATTCTTGTGTTTCTTTTGCTTGTCCATTGCAAGATCCTGCAACCTGGCACTAGTTCTTCAGCGAAAGCAGAGGCACCTCCCCATCCTCAGAGCTCAACAGGAACCCCAACCTGAGCAATCCTACAAGATGTACACCCAGATTAGCACAAGAACATGAGCGCAAAGCTACAATCAAACGACTGATGCAATCCCCAATTCCTTCGTGCAATCTTAAACAAGGCAGGACCCTCCATGGATAGCCCAAAGCATCCCAGGAGCAAAAATCAAAAGCCCACCCACCGAACCAAATCCCAAATCGTCCACCCAGAATCACACAGCAGCAAGGTCGTGCGCGCAACAAGATCAAATCTTGGCTCAAATTTCCCTAACCCCTGAACACACCACAGTAATACCTGGATTCGCCTGGCGGCAGACCCCCGGACCGGACCTTCCCTCCCCAGGAAAAACTCAGAAACAGCGGGACGAAAGATCTCCAGGAGAGACGGCCGAGGCCGGAAGCTTTTCTCACCAAGAAAGGGGGAGGATAAGGCCAGGCGGCAGCGGCTGCCGGCGCCCCAGGGGAGCAGCAATGCGGCGGCAGGGAAGCGAGGCGGCTGCCGAAGCGCGAGCTAGGAGGAGGAGAGAGAGTGCATCATTGGACAGGAGGCATTTGGGATTTGGGATGGGGGATTTGGGGTTTGGGTTCGGGTTGGTCCGAAAGAGGCAAGAAGAACATCCCAAGAAGCCAAACCACACGAGAGACGAGACAGGGGGAGGAAAACTACTCTGAAATGGAAATCTGTTTATTTATTTGCTCCAATTGCACTGGTTTTACTTTTACAGCTCACGGCACAGCTCGCCACAGCTCACATCAAGAATTGTCATCATGCATACGACAATTTATTAATTTGCTTTCATCAATAAAATATTTCACAGACAAAATAGTATTACTAATAAACACGGCGTTTTAAGTTTAGGATTTGCCACTTTTTCTATTGGTTCTTGAATTTGCTAGTTAATCCATGCCAAACTAGTGTGTGACCAACGTTGGGACCGACATGTCAGTGATGACGATCGAGCAACGTGGTAGAGAGATGAAGTGGCAAATTCTTTTATTTCAACTAAAATCTTAAGAAATATGACTCTTGTAAAACATTAAGCTATATTTTTGTAGAAATTGGTGCGTGATAAGATGTTTTCTTTTATTCTGACAAAAATATATTAACTTATACTTCTATGTTCGGAAATAAGTGTAGCAGATTTATGTAATTTGTATCGTATTTACATAGTAAAACACATCTAGATATAAGCGAATCTATGCAAATACACTTCTTTCCGAACGGAGTATAGAGACGTGATCTTAGGGATTATGGAAGTAATAATAAGTCAATTGTTCATTGTGCAACTTTAAAATGATTTTTGAAACGGTAAAAATCTTATTCATTGTTTACTATCTCAACATTGAAAGCTCAAAATATTCTGAATTGGTCGCCATTAAATGCTTGCTAATTTTCTTCCCTGGGCATTAGTGATGCATGTAGGAATTTGCTCCACCTCCACGCCCATGTCATATGGGAATATATCATACCGTCACATTTCACACTGATATATTACTCTCGGTGATCCCTCCATTTCTTGTTTTATGTCGGTCTGGTGCGAACTATAGTCTCAAAATATATGTTCCTCGAGAAAATTGGAGTAAACGTTTCAAAAGTAAACTTTCATGTTAAGACTATCAAAATATTATAGTTTTCAAAACCTAGCATAGCTTGAGCGGTACTACCGTACTACACTAGTACACCCTGGGTCAAAACAAGGGTTAAACGTCTTGTGTGTGTGTGTGTGTCTCATTAAGACAGCATGTCCATTCAGATAACCGATTCACCCGTCGAAAGGCGCAACTGTAAGTTGGCGAATGCTCTAGACAGGAAATTAGTTGAACAAAAATTTGATGAAACTACAATCATATATTTATACCTTTTGTGGGTTGCAATGTACTTCACAAAAATATTGCATACTACAAGGTATGGCCTTGCAAAATATTACATGTGTAAAAATGTAGTCCTATCAAATGTTATTCTACCCTTTAAAAACTACTCTAGATGTTGATTGGCCTTCAAATAACTTGTTCAACAGGAGTAAGGCTGGCCATACTGCTAGTATCTTAGGTACTATCATACATCTTAGGCCCACAAAAATACTGATGTGTCATCTAATTAATGAGGAGGGACAAGATTAGAGTAACATAGGTGGATACTGTAT
Organism: Lolium multiflorum; assembly: GCA_030979885.1. NCBI lineage: Eukaryota > Viridiplantae > Streptophyta > Magnoliopsida > Poales > Poaceae > Lolium > Lolium multiflorum. Next base: position 40,856,908 of record CM061751.1, on the reverse strand, counting down.
CATAGCGCACATTACGAGAAAAGCTAATGCTAAATAGACATATTTTGTATTGGGATTCTACAAAACAATAAATTTAGAAGATTATGATACTACTCTATAATACCATATAAATACATTAGACAAGATCTATGCATGATACTACAATATGATACTATGCACTATGACCAGCCTTAGTATCCACTTCCATAGTTCCATTAATTATCACCAGAATTTTTTGGTGCGAGTGCATGAAAAGATCACGTTCCGTTTCACCCTCTAATTGTTTTACACCATAAAGATGTAGTCTCTCCTTTGGGGTTTACAAGCCCTCCATACATTTTGATACTAACAGTGTATGAGCTACATGTCACAAAAATTATACCATCGAAAATTAACTTTCAAATACGAAATTGATGATATGTTTTTTTGTGGCATATAATAAATATTTTATTTACGTAAATTGGTGATCAAAGTAGATCCCAAAATATGTGCTTATCTTGTAAGTCTGAAACGAGGGAGTATAAAAGAGGTTAACTTATTTTGTTTACTACTTAGCTGGTCCTTTTTGTCCATTGCTGATTACTCGGTACACTTTCCTTTTAATAAAGGGTTTGTGTTTGTTTTTACTTATCATAAACACGGACACCTTAAAAAATTGTTCCCTTGTGTACAGTGTCCAAGAATTAGAATTGTTATCTGGAATGCAGGCAAAAGGATGCTTGGCCTTTACACCATACCTAGAGTAGAAAATAGTCTCCAAGTCTTCCTGAACCTCAGCCTATAACTGTCTTAGTCTGTGATTTTAACTCCTGGATCCTATCACAGAAGCAGGCCCACATTAGGGTTTGGTCATCTGCACTTGCACCTTGATGCCTATTACAATAATTATTATCACCATATCATGATATGGAAGTACCCAGATTTATTAAGCATGGACCATATTTTTACTACTTATGAGGACCACCTGACACCTGTCCACACATACCTAGTAATTTTCCATTGCTCCAGTGAACACCAGTGGTAGCAGTTTGATAGGATGTGTGGACAGCATTATGCTGGATTTTCAATACCTCAGTGAACATCTTTGGCTATTAGGAGTTTAGGACCATGCTGCCGACCTCGCAGTTTTTGAATATATCGATCGGTAGTCAAAGTTTCAAAAGTTCTGCTATTGCTTGTGTCCAACACGATAAGTTTTCAAGAACTCAAGGCAATAGAATTTCCCAAAAGCAAGAGATAACCCAGATATGCAGAGAATCAAAAAAAAAAGAATGAATGGTGGAGAAAGTCTCTTATGGAAAGAGAGGTACATAGGATGTTGATTGGTGATGAACCCATTGCCCATGCCCCATGGCATTTTGCTTAGGAAAGAATCCTCCGAAAATGACAACTGGTATGTCCTTTTTATCCTAGGTTTTAACTCTTTTGGACCTTTTTCTAGCTGGAATTTTCCTTGTCCTCACACAACAAGATATGGTTTGCCTTTTCTTTTGGTCCACACAAAATGTACTGTCTGCACCACACAACTGTAAGTAGACAACAACAAAAATTAGTGTATTCCTTGCGCAACTGTCGATGTAGCAAAAACAATTTATTGATGCAGCTAAAAGAGTATTTACAGTAACTACTACTTTCTCTGAGAACCCCCTATCGATGGATTCCCCACTCTGAAGTATCAGGCATTCAGGAAGCCAGTGAAGTCCTTGGGCAGTTGTCGACAGAGCAAGCCAGGACGTCTCGGTAGTCACGCGAGATCGTGAAGTGGTCATACACATCGCCGTCACGGCTCTTCTTGTACTCAAACAACAAGGATGAGTGATTGAAGGCCGTGAGCTTGGCGAAACCGTGGTCAAAGTCCCTGAAGTGACTCCATTGGATCTTTGAACTGGTGAAGTCCGAAAGGCTGGCACCAGCGCCACCGACAACTACATGTGTCGTTGCCTGGAATGGGCCACTATAGTGGTTCGATGCATTAACAACACACTGACTCTGCAACAAATCACAGATTGTAATCATCCTTGTATATGGAAATGTAAGCCTAAGCCAGCAAACTGCAATTCTGTACTGTAGCATTACTGGCAATAGACTTACCAGATCTAGCCATACAGTTATATAAAGGAACTTTACTTTCCCATTCTACAAAATTGAATTGATCCGGTGCACATGCAATTTAGAGACACACCTGGTATACTGGACAAGTCCTTTCATAATTGTGGACGTGACCGTAGAAGGCAAGATCGACCTTGTACTTCTGCCAGAGTTCTTGCAGCGCTTCTCGCCCCATTGGTTCCTCAAACGTGCCTTCAAATGCGTAGTAAGAGTTGGATGAGTACCCGAGAACACGGTGCGCAAGGAAGATGAGCCATGGCTGCTTCTGCCTGTCAACAGACGACAGGCAGTGCTGGATGAACTCATACTGCTCTGTCCCTGGCCTCCAATCTTCTTCAGTGTGGGCAATGCAAAACCTGAACATGCCATAATCGGTAGCATACCTAAAGAAGGATAGGTTTTGCATCAGTACATGTTTTTATGAAGAGTAGTAAAATTCTCAGAATGACATATGAAGGAATTGGTATGCCCTTATTTAGCCATCACAATTACCAAAACTTCGCACGGTTCTCAGCAGGAGTGTAGAACACAGTTTGCGCAGGAACACCGCATTCTCCACCAGAGTCCAGATTTCCATAGAAAGAACCAGTTCCAGGCCAGTCTCTCTCATGATTACCGCTGCGAAAACATCCATATTTTTAGAGATTTAAACAGTGTATGGCAACATATTTCAATGTTCCAAAACTTCATACTGAACAGACCTGCCAATCATGTATGGAACAGTTGAAGCAATCGGTTCAATCTGAGCAGTGAACTGATCCCACTGTGACAAATAGCCATTCGCATAGCAAATGTCCCCGATGTGGACCACCATGTCGACATTGTCCAGGTCTCTGATGATCTGGTTTGTAGTGTTTAGTGATCCAGGCTGGAAGTCGTTGTACTCATTGGAACCATCTGCCTCTGCCTGAAGAAAGTTGTCAGAAAGAAGAACCATTGCAGTTCCATAATGCCCAAATTTCTATATGAATCAAACTAGCATAGAGATGGGAGAACATATAACCTTCCCCATGTCCCCAAATATAACAACCCGTTGCAAAGAATCTTGCCCAGGATAAGGTGACGCTTTAAAGTTATATGACTTGCTCCAGATACGGGTACCATTCGGTAACCTATGGCCAAGCCTGTAGGTGTACCTGCAATGTCGCAGAAACCACGTTTGCTTAGTAACTGGATGGGATCCTAATTTCAGAAGGATTCAAACAGGAAAGGAAGATCACATACATTGAGTCTGGCCACAGATCCTTCAAGTAACTAGTATGAATGTAACCAGGATGGCGCCAACCAACTGTTCGCGCTGGTGCACCTGCACTTGCATATTGGAATTTTATGCTTGGTTGAGGAGTTTCAGAAGAAACTAAATGATGCATGTGGTAAAACATAAGCAGATCCACATCTCTATTGACATTGTAAGAATCTCAAGATTAACTAGTTTATGTTCATCTTAAAGAAAAACAGGGAAATAGCAGCGTACCACACATGCTGTTTCTGTCGAATGTCAGTGTCCCCCAGCTGGAGCAAGAAACCTGCGTCCTCCCTTTTCACCCCATTCAACAAAAGGAATTGCTTCTTTGATATCGTACCCGCTTGTCCAAGTGACTGTCATCTATAATTCAGTCACAATCTTAGATTTCTGAAAACATTTATCTGGCATGAGTGTAGCACTTTTTTTTACAATGTAGGTTCTTGTCAAATAAGTAGATGTTTCACATTGGTTTAAGAAGTAGCGCATGCTAATCCAGTCTCAGTTGCAGATTGGTAGGCATGCTTACTTCGTTCCAAGACTTCCCTTGTGCCAAACGTGGGTAGACAGGTGCCTTTGGATTCGCGAATGCCACCTTGTTTGAGAGGGCAATCAGCTTCGGCTATGACCAAATTGGTAAAAATAGATTCAGACTCAAGAAGTGTTTCTTCAGAATAAAAATGAAGTTGCTGTTATGCAGAGATATTCAGGAACTAGAGTAATTTTTACCTTCAAGAGACCCCCAGAAAAAAGTGCAAATGAGAAGTCTTCCCTCTGGTTGATGAGCTGGAGCTTCAGGTAGCCCTTTCCGGACTTGCTGTATCCATCATTCTTGAATTTTGCAAATTGGTACTGCGATGAAAGAACATGGAAAATCCAAGGTTCAAGAACGAACGTCTTCCGACAGACTGAATCATAACTGAATCAATGGAGCAGGAATAGAAGCTGCCAAACCTTGATGGGTGCTGTGCATAGCGCCGGAGGGTATTCCCTCTTGTTCTCAGGCTCACAGATTGCTGCACTGAAAAACCACAGACAGGAAACGCAAGACGGCATCAAACCCTATGTTTTGCCATTCCAGGTAGTAGAACTGGACTGAAAATGTGAGAGTTTCCTCTCTCGAGAAAAGAAAACAGCGAAATTGTCTGGATGCACTGGTAGAGGAACTCAAGATGTCTGAATTTGTTAAGTTCATACTACAAGTTGTAGCCTACAACCGATCTACGCATAAACGTGGGTGATACTTCCTTGCCTAAACGTGGTATACTGCTGCTGTTACCTGAAATTGGCTGGAGAGAAGACACCAATCCAGTCGTCGGCGGAGGGGTTGGGATGGAAGAACTCCACCTCGACCCATTCACTGGTCTGACCGTTCTGTCCGAGAACAGTAGGGGACGCCTCGACATGCGCCGCCCCGTCGACGGAGAAGGTCGTCCTCTCGACGGCTATCCGCGACAGCGGCTGCTCGCCGCCGCCAGGGTGCGCCGCCGCGGCAGTGCAAGCAGCCATGATCCATGTGGCCGCCGCCGCCGCCGCCGCCACCCACACCCACAGCCTCATGCTCTCTCTTCACTCCTTGCCAAAAATGAAAATCCAACCCGAGAGAACAAGAACTGAAGAAAAGATCCGGGAAAAGGCGGCAGCTTGAGGTCTCCTCGGAGTGGAAGTGTGTTGTCGATCGAGTGATCGGAGAAAGGGACCCCGAGTTATATTTCCAATCATCGAGACCGGAGGGTACATGGTACATACTACCCATACAGGAGAATATTCGCGAGAAACCAAATTCGCGAGAAACCAAATTCGCAAGCAGCCATGATCCATGTGGCACCGTAAGCGCAGGCTGGAAGTTAGCACACAGGCAGCAGTAGGTATTTGACCGTCCCAAATCGCCATCTACATGATATGAAAACTATACGTGACCAAATTTTACGGGCAAGATGCTTTTTTTTAGGCATCTCTATCTGCCCTGCGACCTAAGAGCATCTCCAGTCACGTCCCCCAAACGATGTCCGGACAAAACGCCGGATTAGTTGTTTGGGGACGTCTGGACAAAATTTTCGTTTGGAGAAGGTCCCTTTTCTAGCCATGTCTCCCAAACGCGACCTCCAAACAAAAAGTAAGTGTAAAAGTCGTGTCCGGCGTCCCCGATAGAGTCTCTATACACAGGGGATGGGCTAGGGACGCCGGACAACATTTGGAACACGTTCGGACCGAAGCGGCCTTTGGGGCACGCGACTAGGACCTTTTTTTGGCCGACGTCCCCCAAATCCCTTTGGGGGACGCGACTGGAGATGCTCTAAATCGTCTATTTTGTATCGGATGGGTAGACCCATGAACAAATAATAAGTCGCCGTCCGTTTAGGTTGGGGTGCACCTATAGACCTGACGCATGTTAACCTACCCTACCCGTCGTCAAGATTTGACGCTCTGCCTCTAACGACAACGGGATGATGCCAAATCCCTCGTTGGCTTCCCGCGCGTCCGGTTGGTTCCCGCCCTCGCTGGCTTCTGCCTCCTCATTCTGGCACGCGTGCTATGGTGGATTACTATCCACGGTCGGAAAACATCACGCACCCGGCCGGCCATTTCCCGCCCAGTCCACGCTCTACAAAAAAAACACCCTCCGGCGTGGTGAGGATCATCACCCAAGCGTCACCAATCGCCAATCATCTATGCCTCGCCGTTAGATCACCACCTAGACCGGCATCACGCAGATTTTCCTCGCCCGCTTCCCGCAGGCCTCCAATGAGTATGTCGAGGTGCGAGCCATGGAGCTTCCCCGACGCTACGCCGAGGATGAGATGGCCGGCTTCGAGCATGAAGGCGCGGTTTCTCAGGAGGCGTTGGGGGAGGCGGTCGAGGCAGCAGCGCAAGAGGTCGTTGAAGACGCGGTGCGCGAGATTCACACCGTCGCGGCCAAGGAGATGGTGGAGGTGGTGGCCAAGGAGGCCACCGCAGTGGCTCCGCGCGAGATCCGGCACGAGGCATCCATGGTGACGTTGGAGTCGGTGGCACGCGAGGCCACCACAATTATCATGCACGAGCTTCGCCACGCCACCACGGTGCACAAGGAGGCGGTGGAGCGTGAGAAGGCCGACCGTGCCGCTGACGATGCAGCGGAGGAGGACCGCATGGCGGAGGCAGCGACCATGTCTATGGCTAGGGGACTCTCGGACGAGGAGGAGGAGGCGGACAGGTCGGCGCATGACGCTGGACCTAGCGTGCCTCCAATGCGAAGTCGTGGGGAGACCTATGGCAAGTGCAGATGAGGCGGCCCAAGTGAAAGGGCACTATGAGCGACTATGAGGGGGGGAGGGTTTAATAGGAGCTAGCAATTTTTTTGTCGTTATCAATATTTGGCGATGCAGGAATGTAAAGATGATACCTTTTGAGATGCAAGTGACCATATACGATGCAACAAGTAATAGGCAAACACAATTGCAAAGGTATGAAGAAGAATTAAAGTAAAGGAAGTGTAAAACACAGGGTCAATGGCACAGATGAGACACGAGGTTTGATTCCCGTAGTTCCTTCCCAATAAAAGTACGTCTACATTGAGTAGGTGCGGCACCATAATAGGTTGCCAACCGCCACAAAGACGTCACCTTATTCATCGGTGAGCACCCCACAAAGGAGCACCCACTTCTCCACTATGCAAGCCGGTTAAGGCGGCGAACCTTTGCGGCAACTACCCACAACATCGGAGGCTCCCAACATCGTGTAGAGTTATCACAATACAAAGCCAGCCTCCACACGAGCTCTTCTTCAAGGGATCCCACAAAAGGAATCCTAGGGTTTCTAGATACACCAGAGGACTAGGGGAATCACGATTTTCTTTCGTAGATGAGTAGATCAGGCCCTCCACCTTCGATCTCCAAAGTTTGGGCTTGATTAATTGGCTAGGAGAGAGATCTACATGGTTTGAGCTCAGCAATATTGGAGGACAGAGAAGTGAAAAGATCTTAGGTCGGGCTAGGGAAGAATGTCCCCTTTTATAAGGGTGTTCAAATCGACTTGGATGAACCCGCCGGCAACGGCGGCTTCAGCGAGGAGTAGACCTAGGCCGACAGAAAGTAGAGGCACTCTTTATTTATTTTCGGTTTAATTATATGTGGGTCTTTTTGTAATTGGTTGTCTGAACTTAATGATCCATTATATAGTACTACCTCTATTCCAAGGCTTAAGGCCTATATTTTTTCAGAAAGTCAAACTATATTAAGTTTGACTAAGTTTTTATCAAAAATTATTAACATGAAAAGTATAAAATCAATATCATTAGATAGATAATGAAATATATTTTCATATGGTATCTTCAAAATATCATATTTGCTCATAAATTCTGCTAAAAGTTTGGTCAAAGTTTACTTCGTTTGACTTTCTGGAAAAAAATAGGCCTTAAGCCTTGGGATGGAGGTAGCATGTTGTGTCTTTAGTTCTACTATAAATTCACCAATCTCTTTAGCAGTTGTCGAATGCGTAAGTCGAGGCTTTAGTCTCTGCTCTACAAAAATAAGTGATGGCTAGGTTCTTGTTGGCCTGCCAAGAGAGGATCAAGTGATAGTAATATGTCTGCAAAGGGAAACTATGCTCTTGGGTGTGTAATAATTTATTAAGATATACTAATATCGACCCGCACGTTTGGGACCTGGCAACGCGCGAGGTCGATGACAAAGGATTAACTTGTCAATGCCTACAGATTGTAGACTAGGGTTTTGCTAGAAGTAGAGGGCAAGTAGATCTCGAAGGTTTAGTACTCTGCGATTATGAAAACTAGGGTTATGATTCGATCCTTGTCCCTCGACTCCCTTTATATAGGAGGTGGAGCCGAGGGTTTCGTATTGCACATTAGAGTTCGGACGGTTTCTAACTCATCCCGCACATAAATAATAATTTCTATTACAACTCTAGCTTTCCTTAATACATCTTGGGCTCCCGAATCTTCTTATTCTTCGGATAGTGGGCCTTCATAAATCCGGGTACTACCTATGGCAGGCCCATTTGGGGTGCCTATGTCGTGGCTCTAGATTTTGCTTTGAATCGAGAGTCAGGGAAAATCTCTCCCGTTTATTTTTGTTCGAAAACTTTTATCCATACTCCTTCATATGAAATTCTATATTGTACAGGGATAATGGTAGTTGGGGCTAGTTCTACTGATCGGTACTAGTTAACTGCTCTAGTGGTAATCCGCAAAAACCACTTCAAGATCACGTCCCGGACATGATCTCGGATACGTGTAAACTTCGACAGTGCCGCTTAAGGTCTTACCATTCGTCGAGTCCCAGTCAAATTTATCGGGTACCTAACGCGTCCGTTAGGATTTTCTTATCGGATACGGATAAAAAGTGAGCGCGTCTTTGGCGATGCCACGCCTGAGAACGGATCTGGGTCTTACCTTCGCAAATTTGCGGCATTCGGAAATTGATCGCAACTTTGGCGTTCCGAGAATATATTGTCGAGTGCTTTTCGCCTTTGGAATAGCACATTTTATTGAGTCATATTTATGACTTTATTTTGTCTTCCCGATGGGAGTATATGTAGAGTTATTTGTGTAACTCGAAATATACTCACTTTCTTTTTTTTTTATTTCTGATCAAATTCATCGGGCACGCGAACAGCGTTCCGGGAGTAGCCCCCGAGGCTACAACCAAGAACTTGTGCTTGGGTGTAGGCTCCACGATTAGCATCCTTTGCCGCTATATTTATGATCCTTCTCGATATTTTTATTTTTATCGGGCGACCAGCGTCCCGATGGGAGTAGCCCCGAGGCTATGAACAAATTCTTGAATAGGGTCTCGCCATTGCTATATTGTCATACTCGAAATTTTCTATTTTTCAAAGTAGCCCCCGAGCATTTGGGCAAAAACTTTGTATTTGATCAAAGGCTCCGTAGTAGTCGAATAATTTACCTGTCATTCTCTTTTTGTTTTGCATGTCGACAAACTTTCCCTTGTTAAAATCTCTTCACCTCTATGAATAGCCGAAATTTTTTCTGCCTTGTGGGTCCATTGTTCACACCACGTTGACACGTCGTGCAAGTGGGGGACACACGTCCTCCTCTTCGGCGCACGTTCTGTAACCTCGTCAATGTTGAAATACTAATTTGCCCTTGTTGCCACGTGGTAATCATCTCTTGCATTCTTTCTTCATCCAACGGTTCCGTCGGTTCACCGCACCTCTATATAAGATCTCCTTCTTCTTCCTCGAGCACTTCCGCTCGCGCCGTTTCCTCTCTCTCCTCTCGCAAAATCTCCCTTGCGCTCAAGTTGCCAAAGCTTTCTCGCAGCCTGCTCGCCATTGCCATTGTTGATGCCACCGCGTCGTCTAACCAGGCACGCACACCGACTCCTCGATGGCCGCCGCGGATGGGAGCGGCGGAGTGGGAGAGGTCCAAGATCACCAACCAAGACCTCAACCTCCTGAAGAAGCTGGGAATCACCACGAAACCCAAAGCGGTTTGCTTCCGGAAAGCTACCCAGCCCCTCCAATGGGGTACCGGGTAAGTTTTGTCGACCATCTCATCCGTGGTTTATCCACCCCCATCCATCCTTTCCTCCGTGGATTACTCTATGTCTACGGTCTCCACACCACCTCACGCCAAACTCAATCCTCCACATTTCTATTTTCATCACGCTTTGTGAAGCCTTCCTTGGCCTCACCCAATTGGGCGCTTTCGCATTTTCCGCAATGGCTCTCCCAATGTCGCCTATAATATAGGCGGCGTTGTTATTTCTATTCGCTCCACGCTGATTACTTGACGCAAGCTCCCCGACTCCGTTCAAGGTTGGCAAGTGGCTATACATTCGGGAAGAAAACGATGGCTGCCTTGAAGATAATATTCCTCCTTTTGACGGTGCCGAAAAAATTCTTTCGCCGTTCCTGGGATGCAGAGGCTACCGAGGAAGAAAGAACTTCGACCGAAGCGATAACTCGCATCCATGAATTGCAAAATACTCGCGGCAAAGAATTGTCGGGTATCCAGATTATAGTGTATTTCCTTAAGAGTAGAGTTCAGCCTCTTCAAGCTCGCAAATTTCCTCTGGAAATATACGGCAACGAAGACGTGATCGGCTGTCGGTCGATTTGGAAGTCAAGGACCTGGAGAGGCTTGTCCGAAAAATCACCTCCTCAAGAAAAAGATGCCATCCCTTCTTCTTGTCGCGTAAAACCATACAGCGCCACTCATGCGCTTCCTAAGGTAAACATTGTGCGCAATTTTTTTTGCCTTGCTTTTTGCATTGTTTGCTTTTTTAATATCCTTCCCTCTTTTTGGACAGAATCATCCAAATCTTGTTTCACTTCCTCCTCTTCCCGAAGGTGGTGAAGTCGAAGAAAGGACCGTTATCTCTAATGATAACCAAGAGGCTCCTCTTTAGTGAATGAACCCGCAGATTCTCGTAAATCAGGGATCTGCTGAAAAAGATGGTGCTTCGAAGATACTACATCGGCCCAATCTCCTCCTCCCGCTGATTCTCCAAAGAACAAAAGGAAGAGGGGTGATGTCGAAGATTCCGGGACTTCTAAACCCGAAGAAGCTGCTCCTTTACCGCAAAAGGCAGCTTATGACCCATATCTTGCGAGTATCATCAGTTCGTAAGTTCCCTCTTTATTTTCCTATTCGAAGAATTTTTGCTTGCCTTGCTTTTTACACTGCCACCCTTTTGCAATAGTGATGATGACGAGGAAACGCCAGCTTTGGATGTGGCTGCTCGAACGAGTATGTCACATACCCTAGTTATTTCGAGCCACGAGTTGAAGGAGGAATCCTCGCCTCCTCAACAACATCGGCGCTTCTACTCCTCCTTCGAGCCCCGAGCCCCTTCACCGAAAAGGGCAAGGACGGAGATTGTCTCGGAGCCTACTCTCCAATTGAGTAGCTCTTCGAACCTTGTCATGGAAGATGTAAGTTCTTTACTTTTTGTCAGTGTTTATATTTTCTTTGTTTGCTTCTGCGTATCACTATATTTTTCTCATATCCCCATTCTCTCTTTGTCCTCTTGCTTTTATAGCCTGTGATCAAGGATCTTCTTCGCATCGGTGCCCCCAATTTGTTGGGTACCGTGAATATGCAAATAAAGCTGAAGGTAATGCTCTGCTCCTTCTTTTTGCCTCCGTTCTTTTGTTTCTTCTTTGTTGTCGAGATTTGTAACTATATTTATTTTCCATTGTAGAAAAACTGGCGGGAGCCAATGATCGTGCCAATACACTTGCTCAGCAATTAGAGCAAAGTGAAAAGGCTAAAAAGGCTGAGTCGATGCTATTGATGCACGAGGTAGGCCGATGCTGCCAGGTCGACGCTGCTGGTGTCGAAGATCTCAGAAAGAGGCTTCACACCGCTGAAACTTCCCTGAGCGATCACATAGCCGCCCAGTCTGCTCGCGAGGAGGCGATCCAGTAGCGTTTAACGACGCAGAGTCGCCGCTTCGTAGTAAGTACCACTCATTATTCTTTTGTATTTTCTTCTCTGCACTCGTTTGTTGCATTTTTCTTTCTTGACAGCTGAACAGCTCAAGAATTTCAACTTGATGAACCCGCCAATGACTCTCTTCTCGACGCCCTTTCACTCCTTGAAGTTCATGGATCGAGGCACGCGAAGGCATTGATCAAGCTAAAGCGTTGTCGCGGCTTTCCTTATTTCTTCCCCAAGAAGGAGGAACCCGCAACTTTCTTGACCTCGCCAAGTGCTTCAATCCATCGAAGATCTTGGGCTAAAGGTGCGTCATGAAAATATGAAGGTTGCCGTGGAGAATACTGTCGCCTGGTTGCTCACAGCCAGCAGTCTATCGATTGGTCGAAAGTTGGCGACACCGATCAGATAGAACAGTCAAGGTGGAGGTCTTTGATCAAGGCAGCTAAGCCCAACACGAGGAAAATCCTGGCTTATATCGGGATCAGGCCATCTTCGACTCCTCTCATCAAAGCCGGAGGTCTAGTTAAATGCCTCTTTGCTTTTTCTTTTTAGCATACCTCTTTCTTTTGGCCTTGTCGCCGTAGTGTTATTGGCGAGAACTGCTTCCTCTAGAAGGTCCTTTTGTAATAGATATGTATATATTATGGAGATGAATGGAAATCTATCTTTGCTCGTGATTGATGTCGAAATATTTCTTTTTCCAGTTAATTTTGACAATTATACGCCAGCTCCTGTTCTTCCAATATTTTGCCTTCTCCCCCAGGAGAATGCTTCCCCGTGAGGATTCCCTTGCCGAACAGACCATCGTTCTGCGGCAACTTGTCCTGATGGAGCAGGCTCGCAAATCAAGGCCAAGTCATCAACCGAGCTATTGCATTGCACAAGACAAATTGCTGGAACACTTTGAAGTACGTCTCGAACTTATGTCCCATGCTCCAGTGTTAGATGATATCGGGGATATGTCCATGTCGATTATCTTTTGTCGCCATTTTCTTTGCTGCTTGGTCATTGTCCTCCTCCGTCGGGTGGAATTTTGGAACCCCGAGGAACGTGTCGAGGCTCGCTTCTTCCGGCTTGCTCGTGATCATGGGTCGACTTTTTGGGGCACGCCTGAACGGACTCGCCAAATCGTGAGATTTCAGGATCGCGCTTTCAGTTTCGCGGTACCTTGACTTCGTACCAAGACCCTCTCTATGGTGTATAACTCTATGTTTCCTCGGAACGTTCAACCAAAAACTCTTCCCGAGTTAATGGAGAAGTTTAAGGATGCTCATAGGATCCATCACTTTGTCAGAGCTCAACTGGTAGCTGGCGCCAGATTTGCCCTCATAATGCTTCAGATCTGCCATTCAAAACTTGATCTGACCCAAATTGTTGGGAAGGTTCACGAGAAGGTTTCGCACCCATAGTCGAAGAAATGATTGAAGACCTCCTTCGGATGGATGCCGACTTTTTGCAGATGGTCATTATGCTGATTTTCTTGGTGCTGCTCCTGAGGAAAACAAAGTTACTCTTGACGATATATTGAATCAAGGCTAGTTTTCCTTTGGTAGATAATTTTCTTTTTGTGAATCATGGTTGTGATTCAAACAGTATATTTCTATACTTGTCTAGCCCCCGAGTATTTTCGGTGGCTAGCCGCTGTATTTGTATAGTGCGAGGTTTTTTAACCAAGGCAAGATAATATACACCGTACTATTTTTTTGTGGTGTAAGCCCCCGAGCTTTTTTTTGTTGATCACTATTTTGTCGATATCTCTTTATTTTGCGAGGTATTTTTTTACCAAGGCAAGGTGCTTCTTTTGTCGATACTGTATATATATATATTGTATCATGTAGGGAGAAACCCCTGATCTTGTCGAGAAGAAGATATATAATTCCACTATCTTTATTATATTGCATCACCACGAGCCCGCTCATTAAAAACCTTTCCCGGCCCCACTGCCCCGAAAAAAGAGTGCGTTGAAAACTCGTGGGCGTTTCAGACATTGAAGCTTTACAAAGGACTATTTTTCACACCTAGGCGTAGAAACGCCGAGCTGTGCCACATTCCAGGGATTTGGCTCGTCAATCCCTGTCTTCTTGTCTTTGATTCTGTATGCTCCTCCTTCGATTACTTCTGTGACGATGTAGGGTCCAAGCCATGGTGATTCGAGTTTTCAGACTTTTTGGTTGAGCCGCGCAAGTCACCAACTTGAAAGACCTTCCTGGCCGCAATCGTCGATCTGATAGTTTTTCAGGTCTTGCCGATATTTGGCGACTCTTGGACTGCGTCTCGAGCTTCATCGAGTGCATCGACATCATCCTCCAAAGCTTTTCTCGATGTTTCTTCATATTCTGTGACTCTTGGAGAATCGTGCTCTATTTCTATCCAAGAGTGAGCTCCATGAACCGAAAAGAACATTGTGTCGCGTATTTGGTGTTGTTCGGATACTCCACAACACACTTTGTAACTCCTCGGCCAAGTATGCCTAGCTTTTTCCAATGGGCCTAGCAGGCGTTTCTTGATGCCATTGCAGATGATGCCATTGGCCTTCTCGACTTGTCCATTGGTCCGAGGATGCGCGAGACGCAAAACTCAACTTGATGCCCACTTCCGCGCAGATATGCTTTGAACTCCTTGGACGTGAAATTGTTGCCGTTGTCCTGTCACAATACCGTGAGGAACTCCAAATCTGAAGACCGATGCTTTTCACGAACTTAACGCCGACGCGCGTCCGGTGAATTTATCGGCTTTGCTTCGATCCATTTTGTAAACTTGTCGACAGCAACAAGCATATACTCATAACCTCCTGGCGAAGCTTTGTGTAGTTTTCCCACCATGTCGAGACCCCATTGAGCGAAAGGCCAAGACAATGGAATTGGCATAAGTCTGCGGCAGGAGAGTGAGGTCTTGCCGCAAATCTTTGGCACGCATCGCAAGTTCGCACTATTTCCTTCGCATCCTCGATTGTTGTTAGCCAATAAAATCCTGCTCTTAAAACCTTAGCCGCGATAGCTCTGCTACTCGCGTGGTGCCCACATATTCCTTCATGCACGTCCTTTATGATCCTTCCTTCTTCGGGTGTAACACACCGTTGTAGCACACCCGAGATACCGCGTTTGTACAGCCCCTTTTACCACAGTGAAAGCTTTTGATCGTCTAATTATTCGCCTAGCTTCAATCATCAGGTAACGTTTTCCTTAGGATATAGGATATGTAAGCCTGCATCCAAGGGACTTGCACCATCATGACTAGCTCTTGCTCTTCTTCTTCTTCTTCTGCTATGTTTTTGGTGATACCGAAGGTTTCTCTTTTTCTCCTTTATTTTTGCTGGTTTTGTTGATCTCTCGCTAATCTCTTCCCAGAACACACCTGAGGGATTGCGAGGCATTGTGACCCGATGTTTGCGAGAACGTCGGCTTCATCGCTTCATCCTGCATGGGTTACTTCACAACCATCGAATAGCTTCTCGAGCTCATTGTACACCTCCTTGTATGCTATCATACTTTCGTTGCCGCATCACATTGGTTCATTACTTGCTGAGCTACCAACCGTGAGTCGCCGAAAATTTTCAGTCGGTTGCACCGCAAGCTTTTCTTCATCCCGTATGAGAGCTTCATATTCGCTTCATTGTTAGATGCGTTTGGGAACGTCATCCGCATAACATACTTCAACTTGTCGCCTTCAGGTGAAACTAATATCACGCCTGCTCCAGCACCTTCCAATCTTTGGACCCGTCGGTTCATGGTCCAAGTCCCGATAAACTGGGGTCCCGTGTTTTGTAGCTCCATCCACTCTGCAATGAAATCTGGTAGACCTCGTGACTTTATTGCTTTTCTTTTTTTCATACGTGATGTCCCGAGGGAAAGTTCTATTCCCCAAAGGGAGACACGACCCGTAGCCTCTGGATTGTTCAAGATATTTGATAAGGGAGCTTCATTGACCACTATTATCGGGTGAGCCGAAAAATAATGCCGCAGCTTTTCTTGCCGTGAATACTCCATATGCTAGCTTTTGATATTGCGGGTACCGCTGTTTTGATTAAGTACTTCGCTGATGAAATATACTGGCCTTTGAACTCCATGAAGCTTGCCTTCTTCTTCCCTTTCGACCACTAAGGCCGTGCTGACCACCCGAGGTGTAGCTGCAATGTACAAGAGGAGAGGTTCTTTCTCTTTTGGCGCCACCAATATCGGCGGTGTCGAAATTGCTCTTGAGATTCTCGAAAGCTCTGTTCTCTTCCTCGTTCCATTGAAATTCTTCCTTGCTTGATCAACGCATAAAACGGTAGCGCCTTTTCTCTAGCTCCGGCGACGAATCTGCTTAAAGCGCGATCGCCCGTTAATCGTTGTATTTCTTCAACTTTGTTGGCTTTCTCATAGTGACGATGGCCTGTATTTTTCGGGATTAGCTTCAATCCCCCCTTGCCGATACTAAGAACCCGAGAAGTTCTCCCGCGGGTACTCCAAAAGAGCACTTTGTCGGGTTCAGCTTGGGGCAGAACTTGTCGAGGTTGTCGAAGGTTTCCTTCAAATCTTCAATCAACGTTGACCCTTTCTTTGATGTTATTACGACATCGTCGATGTAGACTTGTACATTTTTCCCGATCTGTGTTGCTAGGCACTTCTGCATCATCCGCCGATATGTTTTTCAGATCAAAGGGCATTGTTTTGTAGCAAAACACGCCATAAGGTGTGATGAACGCTGCCTTGGCTTCATCTTCTTCTTTCAATCTGATCTGGTTATAACCAGAATATGCGTCCAAGAAGGAAAGACGTTCACATCCCGCCGTGGAGTCGATGATTTGATCGATCCTTGGGAGGGAAAGTGATCCTTGGGACAATGTTTATTGAGACACGTAAAGTCGACGCACATGCGAAGGACTATTGTGGGTTTCTTCGGCACCATCACCTGGTTAGCTACCCATGTGGCTTCGTAGATATTTCTCCGATGAACCCGGCATCTTTGAGTCGATCTATTTCGATAACATAGCTTTGCGGCTAGGCTCGAAAAAACGCCGCAAAGGTTGCTTTACCGGGTCGTGCAAGAGGATCCAAATTGAGGTGGTGCTCGGCAAGTTCCCTGGGTACTCCCGCATGTCGGCTGGACACCATGCGAAGATTTTCCGGCTCACGGAGGAACTCGACGAGCGCGCTTTCCTATGCGACATCCATGTTTGTGGCAATGGACGTCGTTTTCTTTGGATCTGTCGGGTGGATCTGTACCTCTTTTGATTCTTTATTTATATTGAAAGTTGGCTCCTTAGATCTTCCTACTTCAGCACATCATAATCGTGAGCCTAGGTGCCGCATATTCTGCTTGCATCCCGAAAGTTTCCGACAGTCGTGGAAATCTTTGTCGCATTTATCGGCTGGTGCGAAGCTTCCTTTGATTGTGATAGGTCCTTTAGGCCCAGGCAACCTCCACAACAGATATGTATAATGCGGCACGCCATGAACCTAGGCGTAAGCTGTCGTCCCAACAAGCGTGATATTGCGATCGGAAATCCACAACTTCGAACTCCGGTTCTCTATCCTGTAGTTTTCTCGGGTTCCAAACCGAACGTCGAGGTTGATCTTGCCCAATGGGTAACTTGGCTTCTGGTGTGATCCCATGAAAACGTGTGTCGCTTGGTTTCAAGTTTGCCAGGGATATGTTCATCTTCCTCAATGTGTCTGCATACATGAGGTTTAAGCTGCTGCCGCCATCTATGAAAACTCGCGACACGTCGAACCCAACCATCAAGTGGTAGAATAAGTGCTGATTGTCCCGGGTCGAGGAACTTGCCGCGGATGATTCGCAATTGTGAAGCCTATGTCTTGCCCCGACCAATTTAGATACTCTACTGTTGGTGGAGGCATCTTTTCCCGCCATAAACACTTGTCGAGATATGACCTTCGCGCGCTCGTTGGACGGCTCAGCTTTCTGAATCATCAAACTGCGCATTGGAATTGGGATCGATATATGGGGTGGTTGTGCTGCCGCTATTCTGAGCTGGTGTCGATTTTCTTCTGTATTGCGGGAGGTGGAAGGTGAATCTCGCTCCTTGGCTCCCGAGGATTTCTGTTATTTGCTTGGGCATTTGCATTCCGGGGCTCGCAACATTGCCTGAAAATTGCGGCAGTCTTCGGAGATGTCCCGACTGTCTCTTTCCATTGTTGTCGAGGTAAAAGTGCATTTGACACGGACCGTTCATCATCTCTTCGGGAGACACGTAAGGTCTTTGAATCCTTGGTCCACTATTTTGCTCTGTTGCCGCGAAAATCACCTCTATTGTCGCCTTGTTGCTCGTTGCTCCTTTGATAATCATCTCGACTATTTCCTCCAGGGTTTCCCCGAAAACCAGCCGATATATGGCCAGAGCATCGTTGTTGTAGAACCGCGAGAAAATCGCCTTCTATTTTGGTAATTTCGACTACGATCCTCTTCTGGCGACCTGTGTCGTTTGTTGTATATTGCGTCTTCTCCATCTGCCCACTTGTTAGCGATTTCCATCAACGCTGAGATTGTTTTGGGATTAGTTCTTCCAAGTCCTCGACTTAAGTCTGCCGTCGGATTCTCACGCAACGCATCTATTGCTCCTCTCCGATATGTCTTCTGCCGGTTTTTAATGTTCCACCGCTGTATATATTTTCTCATCGATTCGTCATGTTTTTGTCGACACGCTGTAATTCTTCCAACGACGCGGTTTTTTGCGTGGATCGGAAGTTCTTCACAAGATGTCCTCAAAGGTTTCCCAGCTGTCGATGGAGTTCAAGGGGAGTTTCTTTATCCAAGATCTTGCGGCACCACTGGGTGAACTTGGATACTTTGCATAGCTGTTGCTCTGTTCCTCCTACCAGTTTCACCATCTCGAGATAATCCACGAGCCAATCCTCGGGATCTTGCAGGCCGTCGAACTTCTTGAAATTCTCGGGTAACTTGAACCTTTTGGGACTCGGTTTTTCGCACTCTTCTCGTAAAGCATGGGAGCCCACACATATCTTCGTCGGCAAGCTCGGCGAAGTTCCTCCTCCTTGTCGCGCTCTTCACCCTTACTTGGACTGTCTGGTTCTTGCTCCACTTGCTCGTGGTGGGTCTTGAACTGCTGCGGTGTCGTGGACTATTTTGTCTCGGGATTTTCTTCGGGAGGCGCGTTGTTGCAAACGATGTTCCCATAACTCCTACTCCAGCCATCGCCATATTGAACAATGGTTCTCTCGGGTCTCCAAGGTGGTCTGGATGCCAAGATGTATGCTTGTGTTGCCATGTAACCTGCCTTGGCGTTTTTGGAGGATATTTCCTCTTTCGTCGATCGACATAAAGGACATGTTTAGATTTTGGATTATGTTTCCTCTTTCTGCTTCAGTGTATGTTTTGCGTCGAGACATTGCTCTCCAGCTTCTCGTGACTATCTCCTGTAATTTCGAAAGGCGACTTAAATCTGCCCGCGTCGCTGATGCGAAGCGCTTCTTTTCCTATTCAAGGATGCTGTCTGTTTTCCAACTCTCTGCTTACTCGAGCAAGTCTATATTGATATGCTTGAAGTTCCTGTACAAAGGGTGTTAGTCATGGGTTCTGAACCATCCATGGCTTTTATCCCCCACTTTGGGAGCTGTACTTTGCGCGAGTTGTGGTTCCAGGGTATTTGGTGCCTAGACCATGTCTGAGATCGGCGGGATCGACGTATGGATTTCCCAATTCGTCGAAAGCCTCTGATGTCGGCGGGTCTGATGTGCCTGCCCTTCTACCACATAGATCGATGATATTTTGTGCATTGATTTTGTCGGGACTGGTGACACCATCATATAGAGTGGTGAAGACCTTTCGATGGCGACAGATTTGTCGATGAAGTTGAAGCTGTCGACGCTGTCGGAGTCGCCGCTATAAAGGAGTCCGCGATGACTCGAAGGATGTGTGAAGATCTTGGAGCTTTGCCTTGTTGTCAACGGCATGTCGACGAAAACTCGCTACCGACGGAAAGTTGGAGTCGAGCTGCACCCGCGATCGGAACTTCGAGACGGTAGGATCCTCCTTGTTGACGCCAAATCGAATTCTCCGAACGTCATGACGATGGGCTCCTCCGGATAGGCACATGCATCCATACGGGAGGCGGGTGAGGAATAAAATTGAATAGATCAGTTTTTCCCTTGTTACCTCGATCCATCGCGTTGCTTGCCTACCGATGAAGTCGAAGATCTTGAACGTGCCATCGGATCGATCCTTGCAGCCTCTAATCCCCACGGACGGCGCCAATTGACAAAGGATTAACTTGTCAATGCCTACAGATTGTAGACTAGGGTTTTGCTAGAAGTAGAGGACAAGTAGATCTCGAAGGTTTAGGGGTACTCGGCGATTATGAAAACTAGGTTATGTTGACAGAGATTCGATCCTTTCTTTGTCCCTCGACTCTTTTATAGGAGGTGGAGCGAGGGTTTCGTGCTGTTACAGAGTTCGGGACGGTTTCTAACTCATCGCCAGATTACAAATAATAATTCTATTACAACTCTAGCTTTCCTTAATACATCTTGGGCTCCCGAATCTTCTTATTCTGACAGTGTGCTGATGAATCCCGGGTACTACCTATGGCAGGCCCATTTGGGGTGCCTATGTCAGTCGATATCCCACTCGTTGATGATTGCCGCGTGATTAGCACCTAATATAGCGATTAGTTTATACATCCCTTTACTCTCATTTAGTAAGCTGGGTACTCATGTTTATACGTAACCGGCGCGTATGCATGTGGGGGAACTTTAATTGTAACTTCGTACTCTACTATGCAAGCCGGTTAAGGCGGCTTGCCGCAAAGGTTCGCCGCCTTAACACGAGTAGTAAATTTTCTTGATTGTTGTGCACGGTGTGACTTTTTCTTGCCAGTCTGGAGTGAATGGAGTAGCTAGCAGTAAATGCGTAGTGGTACTCAGTCCGCCGCGTCTGGCTCTGAAAAAAATTAAGAATTAAAGATTTTCTACTAAATGATGCATATAGTCAGATTTTGTACTAGTCCAAAATGAACATTTTGTATTAATGGTGCAGAATTGCAGATAGTCAAAAATGGTGATTTTTTACTACTAATCCAAATTGAACATTCTGTATTAGTGTTGCTGATAGTCAAAAAATGTAATTTCGTCATAATCCAAATTGAAAATTTTATATTAATGGTGCACATAGTGAAAATGTGACATTGTAATAATCCATACAATACATTTTGTGCTACTGGATCCATTTATATCTTTTTTTATAATATCTTAATAAATGGAAAGATCCATTGCCATTGTCGCAAATAATCAACAACGGTTATAATAATCAAATGATCAATTCTGAGACACATTATTTTATGAATTGTGTAGATACAAAATGTTGCACATAAAATTAATAATCAAAATGTTTATTTTAGTGCATTTAGAAACAGATTCATGGATTTAGACGATCGAAAAATACATTTGTTCTTGCTTGATTAGGATTCATTTATATTACAATCCAAATCAAAGAGAAATGGAGAGAATGTATAATCACAGATAATTAAAGAAAACAAATAATAGGCACAGACAAGCCTTGTCACAAACTAGCAATCACGAAATAATTGGCTCTAATTTCTAGTCTATCAGAAAAAAATAAAAGTAATTGTGGTAGAATGCACGAAAAAGTTAAGAACACGCGCTGTTTCTTCACACAACATCCAACTTAAAAAAAAGTTAAATACAGCTCCCGGAGAAGAACATACACATGCATTTCCCATCTGATTTGAGAAGCATCAGCAATAGCTCGCGCGGAGGAGCACGTACGGCAGTAGTGGAGCTCGCGGCCTTGGAGCTCGGTCGGAGGTGCAGGGCGGCCAGAGAAGCTCTCGTGAAGGAGCACGGTGGTGGAGATGCTTGCTGCCTTGGAGCTCGGCTGGAGGAGCACCGGCGGCCGGAGAAGCTCGCAGCCTTGGATCAAGCTCGGGCGTAGGAGCACAGCGGCCAGATCAACCCGTGGCCTTGGAGCTTGGGCAGAGGACGAGAACCGCGGTCGTCGGTAGGATACTATCTTGATAGCTACGGAGTTACTGGCCATGGATCAATGGATATATGCTGCTGGCCAAGACCCAAGAGGATGAAGCAGCGTGCATGTTCTAGCGAAAATGTGGAGTGGCTGGAGGCGGTAGTGGGTGGGCTTGAATTGAAGAGGAGGAAGCGTGGCGCAGGTGTCTTACCGAAGTTAATGCGAGACGCGTCCGGTCACCAGCACACGTATTGAATTCTAATGAAAATATACACCATATACGCGATGCAAATACGCATGTTGTCAGGCACGTGGTGCTCGCTAATTGGTTGTGTTTTCATCCTCGGGTAGTCCCGGGTTCCGTTTGGTGTTTCCGATACTAATGTGCTCCTTATAGTTCAGTTTTTTGCTTACACTTGTTGTGGAAATCTGCACATAATTTGACCTTTATGAGACTTGAATTTATATTTTTTTGTAGGATCCCTGAGATAGAGGTGCAATTATAACGCTAGGTCTAGGCAGATTCTGTGTTAGGACATATTGCCTTTTAAACTGGGGACTGGATATTTTGTGTTGGTTATATAGTGGACTTTTGTTCATACATCATAATCCGCATTTCTTCTTCATTACAATTGACTAAATAAGGATCGTACATGTTGGATGCGACCAAGAACGAAAATACACAAACAACAATGTGGAAATGTAAAGGAAAAATACATATTTATGGCGATTGTAGAAATAACGCGCGCAACAGTGCGCGAGGTCCTTCTAGTAATGAAGTAAACATTGGTCTCACTTGTATTGAAAAAACCGCTTACCCCTGTGGAGACTGCCCTCTCTGGCGATAACCCACATCCCCTCCCCTCCGGCAACCCCTCCGGCCACTCTCCTCCCCGTCGTCGGCGGCAACGGTGGTCGGCGGCGAGGGGAGGAGGCCTCGGTCTTTATTGTTTTCCTTCTCTATAGTTTTAGGAATCCAAGTAAGGTAGATCTAGGTTTTCCTTTCTAATTCTTGATGTTACGCATGGAGTCCAAGCCGGCGATGGTGTGTCCTCGTGTGTGGTGCGAGGAGAGGGACGGAAGCCTCAGTAGTTTGTACGGAAAGATCGATCTTGGGGGGGGGTTTAATCAAGGTTTAAAATAGCGTGCTAAATGAATTAGCGGCAGCCATCTTTAAACAATATGGACGCTATATCGTGGTAATAGTGTGGTATATTTTAAATAGCATTTTCAAAATAATACTAAATATTGCCTAAAAATAAATAATTTTACTAGAACGAATAGATATATATAGTCCAAAAGTGACTGAATCATACATACATAACCACATATAGAAATAGATCTCAAGTATTTTAGAAGGCTAACATCAATATTTCACAAGGCAACAACATAGTATAAATTATTTATTAAAAAATATTAGCATTAGCGATATTATCTTCTGATTTAGAAGTGGAACCAAAAGATTGTAAATATCACACGAAAAAGTGAAGCAACTTGCCTGAAAAAAATAGCGCGCTAACGCTATGAAGTTTTAGGGTGATATAGCATGCTGTTTCGCAAATAACGCCACAGCGAGCAAAATTATTAAGCGTGGACCCTCTACATATGCTATAGCGCGCTATTAGCAGAGAAATAGCTAGTTATTTTAAACTTTGGTTTTAATTAGTACAGTAATTGATTGATCGCGATTAGCCGATAATAATTCGGAAAAGTCCTAGTACGAGATCTTCCCGATATCGGACGGGTCTACCGAGTCAATTACACCTCCTACGGGGCTACCGTACGAACCATAGACCGACATGTTTATTTTGACATCTTCAGGTTGACGAAAGTTCGGAGATCCACACAACGGATCGGAAACATCCTCAACATGTCCATTATATCGATGGTACAATACTACACATGTTCCTTGATATAAGACCTTCGTTCTGGGAGTTCAATTCAAAATAAAAGTTAGCCCCTGCCCTCTCCCGTACACCAGCTCTCTTTAGTTAGTTCCGGCAGAAAAAAACGAAAGAGTTTGAAACTTAGGTTTCTGGCGAAATCGAAGCGAGTAGCATGGAGAATCTAGCATGCCCTCAGCATATGTAAGTCTTTCGCTTGGTATAATTATTTTTCTCCAAAGATTTTATACTCATCCTAGATCCACCTAATTACATGCGCCCCTAGTACTAAACTTAGTCAAAGTTAAACTTTATAAAGTTTAAACAAATATTTAGAAATAATATTGAATCATAGCATAATGTAAAATCTATACTATTAGAAACGGCAAACTATGTTTTTTATATTACTTGCATTTTATATTATGGATGTTAATATTTTTTTCCCATATTCTTGGTCAAAGCTTGACTTTGACTAAATCCAAAATATATATACTCCCTTGTTATTTCTTCTGGTCCATTTGTGTAAACTTAAATATTTTTACTTCACACGTTTTCATGGTAAGACATGTCCCGCTTATTAAGATTTATCTTTGAGCGGTTATGCATCCATCATGTTGCACATAATTGGTACCATTGGATTCATATTAAAAACATGTTTCAATGATATCAATCTTCTATCAAATAACTCTTATTAGTCCGATGTAAACCTTAGAAGATGTGTGCGGCTTATTCATTGGAACTACCACCTTACTACTCCTCAATGGCGGATCCAAGTGTTGGTTTCCACCCCGAATGGGAGCCGCCGCTGGGAGAGAGACAGAGTGACATAGCCCTAGCCAGAAAATCCTCAATGGCTTCCACCCCCACCGACGACGATCGCTCGCGCGATTCCAGGCATTACTCCAACAGTACGGTTGAGGGGTATTTTAGCACCAAATGGATCGAGAGGCACGAAGCCACTCTTAAGGAGGTGCAACGCCACAAAGCCCGGCTTAAGCAGGAGCAGGAGCGCCAAGGCCCCCCGCAAGCGCTGACAATGTCGTCCAGAACGACGCAAGGCCAGCTCTCTTCTGTCCTCTTCCCGTGAAACTGGGTGAGACCCCCCCCCCCCCCACCCTCCTTCCCCTTCCCCTTGAGCTTTCTATTCCTTTTGCGACGATGTCGAAACACTGCTAAAAAAGCAAATTTTTATTTTTTTTATGGGAGGGGGGTTATGACAAGCGCGAATTCAGCCACAACTTAGAGCATGTCTAACAGACCCCCTAAAAGGCCCAACCCCGTAAAATAACCGCCGATATACGGGGTAGAGCTCTACCCGGCCGTCTAGCAGACCCCGTAGATCAGGCCCCTGCCTCGAATTTTTTCAGTTTCGGCTACGGGGCGGCTTCTCGCCCCCTACTTGTGCGGGGCGGGAGGGGGAATACAGGGCAAACCCCTCACCCGTGGCGGGCTGAAATTTTAGCAAATAGCAACTGCTTCTGCTCATAACCTCGCCGGAATCCGGCCAAATTACAGCGAGTTGCAGCCGACGGTGGCGGCACATGGGCTAGGGACGGCGGCGCGAGAGCAGGGTAGAGGCGGCGGGCGACGTGTGGGCCTGGAGCGGGCGGGGCATGACGGCGTCGGAGCGGGAGCGAGCGGACGCGGCCCGGCGTGGGCGGCGAGCGCAGCTGGCCGTGGCCGCGCACGGCGTGGTGGGCGGGCGCGAGCGGAGCGGCCGCGGCCGTGGCGGGAGGGGCGCTGCCGGCCGGCGGCGGCGGCGAGGGGGGCGGGTATGGGCTTGAGGGAGGAAGAAGAGGAAAAAAAAATTAATTTGGCATATTCTGTGAATATTCCCTTTTACAGTTTGGGCATACGGAGTCTGCTAGCTCGGACGAGTTTTCGACCGGTCGAAATCGAATACAGGACCATGTACTCGCGTTATACGGGGCAGAAATTTAGAGGGTCTGTTAGACATGGTCTTACAGATTTATTTCTTGGTGGATTAATGCCGGGAGCACTAAATCCTGTGCATAGATGTAGAATAATAATTCTTCAAGTTAGTACAGATCTCTGACCTCTATCAACTTGGTTATAGCACATTCTTCGTTCAGAATGATATGGATTTTTAAAGATAAATTATCTTACTCTTTGAGCTTGTGCCCCCTCCAGGTCTGAGGAACATGCCGGAGGTTCTGCTCAGTCACCATCAGCAAAAACGGTGGAAGAACTGGCTGCTTCATTCTCAGAGCAACTGCTTGATGGTGCAGAAACGCAGAAACCAATGCATGATGAGATCGAGAAACGAGCAAATTACAACACAATCTTTAGTCCCAAGCAAGCTGGGTTAGGCAGACCATACAGCGAGATGTTGGCGCACGAGGAAAAAGGAATGGTTAAATACCGTCGCTGCTGGGAAAACGCTTGTGGCTCGTCTGGTTCCTTCGAAAACTACAGTAACCTACTTATCTGATTTATGCTCTTCTTTTTTCTTTTACCCTATCATGTCTCAAGCACATTACTGTAGCTTGCTTATCTGTTCCTTGATTTTTGTTTTCACTAAGTAATTAACAAGAAAGTGGATCGTTTTGGCTTATTTTACATTTCTGGCCTGAATTAAGAGACGTGACAAGTGCTAATTTGTTGTATCTTTCACTTTGTTTGGCTGCAGCGTTTCTGACTCCCACACTTTATACATATGGAGCCATCCCAGCACATGCAAGCCTCTGCGATTGCTTGCAGATCTTCTCCATCGAAGTCATGGAGAACGGAGTGTGGAGAATCAGGTGGCCAGTGGAGGTATATGGCTTTATTGCCGCTCGAGACACCGTCGATCAAAATCGCAACCTTCTGTTCAACCGCACAAGGGATGACCCCCAAATGCT
This sequence comes from Lolium multiflorum, assembly GCA_030979885.1. NCBI lineage: Eukaryota > Viridiplantae > Streptophyta > Magnoliopsida > Poales > Poaceae > Lolium > Lolium multiflorum. The sequence continues at coordinate 40,830,478 of CM061751.1, read as the reverse complement.
CACTCAACAGGTTTTCTCGTCTTCTTATTTCTCTTTCTGTTAGAACTAGTTTAACCTAATCTACTATCGTCCTCTGCACTTGTGTATCTTTTTCCATACTATGGGCATCTCCCTCAGCCAGACTTCACATGTAAAGACACAGAACAGGCTGAGAAGCTTTTTGGCTGCTTGCATATGGGTGGGGAAAGGATGATCAATTGCTTCTCAAGTTGATTTCTGGAACAAATACATTTTACTCTCTCAACTGTCTAACTGTGTCTTATTTCAACCATGAACTGCCAAAGTGCCTATTCTGCATCCTCTACCTATTAAACTGCGAGCAGATAACTGCAGGACTGAATCCACCCCAGTTTTATCCAAGGTGGTGGACTGGTGGCACCTGTGTTGCTCAATCATGAACACATCCATTAGAATCCACTAGGATTAAGCCATTTAGTTGTCTGTTTTGGCAATATCTGTAGACAACCAATGTCAGTCAGACATGGATAATAGTGACAAATCCGAAGAAGAAAAAGGTGAAAAAGGATATGGGTGTCCGTGTGCTGCTAGGTGGTCACGTTGTTTAATTGTGAAGAGAAACTGACTTTAAGTTGGTCAATTACTATTTGGATGTAGTCCACTGATTTGTACCAAATGATGCTTGCAGGATCCATTTTTGCAGTTGATTGGCCCGTGTCGCCCAATTTTGTTGATCGACCCTGTCGACTTTGAAATTCAACTAAAAGTGAAGGGCACAACAGAGTCTGAAGATGAAACATTCATGGCTCAACGGTTCGAATATGGGCATGGTTTTGGACAGTCTGGTCATCTTGCCCGTCGTTGTTGGGAGGGTAAGTTTTGCACACTAAAGATCACCTCTGCACTACTTGGTTGCGCGGTTGCAGCAACTATCATCTCAGCTGACGTTATTGAAGGGTCATGGCCTGATGATTGTGGAGGTCGTGTGGTTTCCTGCACTGCTGGCATAGATGAGGATTTTGTTCTGCTTGATTCTGGAGATGGACCAATGCATGTTGATCCAGATGGTCATATTTCCCTTCGAAGGGGTGTTGTTTGTGTGGAACATGACGAAATACTCACGGTTTCTGTGGAAGCCTATTCGAAGGACGGCGTCTCTGCAGCAGCTCGTGTTGAATTCAGGCCCAAAGATTCCCTCACAAGTATCGATACTTGCAACCTTGGCTTCTGCACGGTGATGTTCATTGTTGGTTGGTCCCTCACGGCAACAAAGTTTGATCTGAAGTATGATGGCTGCTGAATAGCTAGATTGACTGTCTATATGTTTGGCGATTCCAGTACTATGTTGAAGATGTCAAGACTGTATGTACGGGAGGCGACAACCAAAACCCATTTTGGGTTCCGTCCCTCTGGCCGGCGACGCCGCTGGTCCGCTCCGCCTCTGGTGGCCTTGGGCCTTGGAGGTGTGGCGGACCACGGCCTCTCACCGGAGGGAGGTTTTCCGTTCTTTGTTCAGTTTATTTTCAGCGTCTTCTTCGGGATGTTGAGGCAGCGGCTATGTTCTGTAGTCAAAATAAGATCCTCCCCGCTCTATCCTCGTTCTAGTGGTGCATCTAGCGCCGTTGGAGGGCGCGTGGAGTCATATGTCCGACGGATTTTGCAGGATCTAGTCGTTTTTCGTGTTCGTTTGTGTGTTTTCAGATCAGTCTCTTCCGATCTACGGTTATCATTAATGGTGATGGTTGCTGCTTGGTGTGTTGGTCCTTTGTGGCCTTAGCTCGACGACTTTTCATATGTCTATTACAATAACCTCTAGTACGACAAGATTTATCCGACTCAGCGGCGCGCCTTCGGCTCGTGCTAGTGATTGTAGTCGCCGTTATGTGGTCCAAAGACCTATTTGTAATTTCTATTATTTTTGAGTTTCTCTATACTACTACTGTTGATGATTTTTAATAGATCGGTGGAGTTTCGCAAAAAAAAAAAATGTTAGGTCAAAAGTCATGTTAAATCAAGCGTCCAGACTCTCTGTAAGTCATGTTTCGTGAAGTGCCCAAACTACTATCTATGTTTGTATCGGGTGTTAAGTTGATGCTGCTCTCTTTTGTGGTTTTAAATTTGGGTTAATTGGATAAATGCCACTTTAATTCATGTGTTTTCCGAAAAATGCCACTCCAATTCTGGTAGTACATCTATAGATGCCACCCCTGCGATTTGAGCTCGTTTTTGGCAAGAAAACTGACAGGTATTCATACCGTATTTTGTCCAGGACGAAATTGTCCCTGGCCTCGAACCTTTATCCCCACAAACATAGAGCCCACAACTTCTTCCCCCGGTTTTCTCGCCACAAAGAATCGGCACCGCCGCCCATCGCAGCCGTGCCCCCATACTATAGTATATAAGGGCATCTTGCCGACGCATTTCGAACGTTTAAATTATCCATTTGCGAGCGGACGCAATACGGACCGGGACGACTGTTTGCGTTGGGGATATCCCAGCGGTGCGGACGCATTTTTTTAGCACAGACACCATCAAGGTTGTTAATGACGGTTTAACGTCCAGCCGACGGCGATTACCGGTTCCCGAGCGACGACGGTTGTTCCCGCGCGTGCCCAACAAACTTTTTTCGAGAATACACCCTGGAAAGGTGTATCAATCATATAGAAGAGTGCCAAGATGGCAAAGATTGCGCTACCACAAGGGGGGCAGCTCCCCAAACACACGCCTACTCTCCGTGCTGCCACGGTACAACGGTCGGATCGAGAAAAACGAAGAAAGTGCCATGGAAAAGCTTGGCTAGGCGCCACCGCTCGAACTCCTCCCGTACTTTGTCCCTGATGGCGCCATGCGAAGCCACCGCTCCGTTGAAGACCACGTCGTTCCTATGCCTCCAAATGCACCAGAAGACAAAAATGATGGCAGTCCACATGTCCCGTCTGTGAGCTGTCGGACAAGCCCGGGACGTCCACCACTCCAACAGATCGGTGTCTGGGTCCGGGAGCCACTCCTCCTTGCCCCAACACCTAAGAGCCCATGCCCAGGTCTCCCACGCCACCACGCAACCCAACAGCAAGTGCTGCAAGGTCTCCTTCTCCTGATCGCAAAGCGGGCAGGCCGACGGACACTGCAAGCCCCGACGTCGAAGCCTATCCGCCGTCCAACAACGGTTTTTCGAGGCCATCCATTCGAAGAACTTGCAACCGTACGGCGCCCTAGACCGCCAGATCTCCTCTGAGATGGGGGCCCTCACCTGGCCCGCAAAGAAAGCTCTGTACGCTGACTTGGCGGAGTAAATGCCATCAGTCGACCACCTCCACAGCAACATGTCCTCCCGCTCCGAGACCAGCTGGACGTTCGCCAGCCTCTGCCACAACATGAAGAACTCCGGGAGGGCTGCCTCATCCATGTCCGGCCCATAGTCCCTCAGCCATTGGCCGGCCAGGCCCTCTCTCACCGAGCAAGCGGTGACCCTCCTACGCGAGACCATCTTGGCCACATTTGGTGCAATCTCCGCAACTCTCGAACCGCCCAGCCACCGATCGGACCAGAATCGAGCCCGCTCGCCATTGCCCAGAACATAACAGGTGGCCGCATCAAAGATAGCGGTGCAGAGGCTGGTGACATAGGCATCCCCAATGGGCCTGCCAAAGATGGTACCCGGAGTTTAATCAAAGCCCAAGACTCGAAGAATAAGAAGACTTGGAGGCCCATTTAGTGTTAAGGAAAGATAGTTTGTATTAGGAAAGATAGAGATTTGTAATCTTACGGGTTGGGTACGAAACCCTCCCGAACTCTGTAACTTTGTGTACGAAACCCTCGGCTCCGCCTCCTATATAAGGGAGTCGAGGGACAAAGAGGATCGAATCTACTGTCAACATAACCCTAGTTTTCGAATCGTCGAGTACTTTTCGCTGAACCTTCGAGATCTACTTGCCCTCTACTTCTAGCAAAACCCTAGTCTACAATGTAGGCATTGACAAGTTAATCCTTTGTCAATTGGCGCCGTCTGTGGGAATTAGAGGTTGCAAGGAGCTGATCTCGATGGCACGTTCAAGATCTTCGACTTCGTCGACAGCAAGTAACGCGATGGATCGAGGTAACAAGGAAAAAGCTGATCTATTCAATTTTATTCCTCACCCGCCCTCCGTATGGATGCATGTGCCTATCTGGAGGAGCCCATCATCATGACGTTCGGAGAATTCGATTTGGCGTCAACAAGGAAGGATCCTACCGTCTCGAAGTTCCGATCTCGTCGGAATTTTCAGCGGTCGATTCTAGCTTTTCGTCGAGTGACGAGGAGTTTTCATCGCCACGCCTCGTCGACAAGGCAAGCGGAAAGCTCGCCAAGATCTTCAGCAACACATCCTTCGAGTCGTCTGCGGACTCCTTTATAAGCAGCGACTCAAAGCATCGACAGCTTCAACTTCATCGACAAATCTGTCGCCATCGGAAAGGTTTTCACCACTCTATATGATGGTGTCACCAACCTTGACAAGAATCAATACACAAAATACCACCAAATCTGTGCAATAGAAGAAGCTGGTACATCAGAACCACAAACGTCAGAGGCTTTCGACGATTTGGGAAATCCATACGTCGATCCCGATCTCGGAACAGGTCTAGGCACTAAATATGCCGGATCTTCAACTCGCGCAAAAGTCCAACTCCCGCAAGCTGCGTGGGATAGGGCTGCGAGAGCCATGGATGGATCGGAACCAATGAATACTACTGCTACCGTATAAGAGTTACAAGCATATCAATATAGACTTGCTCGGCAGAGAGTTGGAAAAACAGACAGCATCCCTGAATAGGAGGAAGAAGCAAACTGCATCAGCACGCAGAGTTAAGTCGCCTTTCGGGAACTTCGGGAGATAGTCACGAGAAGCTCGGAGGAGAGCGATGTCTCGCTCCAAAACATACCTGAAGCGAAAGAGGAAGCATAATCCAAAATCTCGACATGTCCTTTATGTCGATTGATGAAAGAGGAAATATCATCCCAAAAACTCCGACAGGTTACATGGCAACACAAGCTTACATCCTTGCGTCTAGACCACCTCCTGGGGACCCGAGAGAACCATTGTTCAATATGGCGATGGCTGGCGTAGAGTAATGGGAACAGCGTTTGCAACAACGCTCCCGAAGAAAATCCTAGGCGAAATAGTCCACGACCCAACACAGCAGTTCAAGACCCCCAAGAACAAGTGGAGCAAGAGACACAGCGGTCCAAGTAAGGGTAGACAGAGCGCGACAAGAAAGAAGGGAGCGTCGGCACTCACCAGAGCTTGCCGACGAAGATATGTGTGGGCTCCCGCGTTTTACGAAGAGTTCGAAAGACTCGAGTCCCAAAGGGTTCAAGCTACCCGAAAATTTCAAGAAATTCGACGGCCTGCAAGATCCCGAGATTGGCTCGTGGATTATCTCGAGATGGTGAAGCTGGTAGGAGGAACCAGAGCAACAGCTATGCAAAGTATCCAAGTTCATTTGAGCGGTGCCGCGAGATCTTGGATAAAGAAACTCCCCAAGTTCCATCGACTGGGATAATTTCGAGGACGTCTTCGTGAAAAACTTCCGATCCACCTGCAAAAACCCGTCATTGGAAGAGTTGAGAGCGTGTCGACGAAACACGACGAGTCGATGAGGAAATACATACAGCGGTGGAACATCATAAAGAACTCGGCAGAAGATATATCCGACGAGAGGGCAATAGATGCGTTCGTGGCAGGAATCCGGCGAGGAGATTTTGTCGAGGACTTAGGGAGAACTAACCCTAAGACCATATCAGCACTCATGGAGATAGCCAATAAATGGGCAGATGGAGAAGACGAATATACAACAAGCGACACAGGTCGCCAGAAGAAGATCGTGGTCGAAATTATCAAAATAGAAGGCGATTTTCTCGCCAGTTCTACAACAACGACGCTCCCGGCCATATATCGGCTGGTTTTCGAGGAAATCCTGGAGGAAACAGTCGACGACTACCAAAGGAGTAACGAGCATCAAGGCGACAATAGAGGTGATTCTCGCGGCGGACAAAACAATGGACCAAGGTTTCAAAGACCTTATGTGTCCCCCGAAGAGATGATGAACGGTCCGTGCGATGCATTTTTACCTTGACAACAATGGAAAGAGGCGTCAGGGCATCTCCGAAAGATTGCAAATTTCAGGCAATGTTGCGAGCCGCAGAATCGCAAACGCAAGCCACGAACAGAAACCCCCAGGGGCCAAGGAGCGAAATCCATCTCCCACCTCCTCCCGCAATTACGGACGAAAATCGGCACCAGCTTAGAATTGCGGCAGCACCACATCCACCTCCTTATGTTGACCCCAACTCTAACGGTGCGGTCTCGATGATTCAGAAAGCTAGGCCATCAAATAGGGCGCAGAAGGTAATCTCGCGACAAGTGTTCATGGCAGAGAAGATGCCTCCACCAACAGTCGAGTACTTAAATTGGTCGGGGCAAGACATCGGCTTCACAATCGCAGACCATCCACAGCAAGTTCCTCGACCTGGACAATCGCACTCATCTTACCTGCAGTAATCGCTGGTTTTGACGTGTCGAGAGTTTTCATAGATGGCGGCAGCAGCTTAAACCTCATGTATGCAGATACATTGAGGAAGATGAACATATCCTTAGCGAACTTTAATGTGCCAGAGGTTACAGAACGTCAATGGTATCGTGTGCCAGAGGTTACAGAACGTCAATGGTATCGCCACGTGGATACAAGGGTACAATGGTATTTTAACATTGACGAGGTTACAGAACGTGTGCCAGAAAAAGGGGAGAACATGTGTCCCCCACTTGCACGACGTGTCCGTCGATCAGGAATTGGGACCCACAAGGCAGCGAAACAAGCGGTAATGGTCAGTTTCCAAAATAGAAATCGTGGCTATCATCAGCAATGACGTCGTCAAGATAAAAGAAAAATTCGACTATGAGGTTTCAAAAGTTTATCGACAACGCAAGGTTATCTCGGAGCCTTTGATCAAATACAAGTTTTTGCCCAAATGCTCGGGGGCTACTTTGGAAAAATAGAAAATTTCGAGTATGACAAGATAGAAATGGCGAGAGCTTATGACCAAATGCAAGCATTTGTTCATAGCCTCGGGGGCTACTCGGGAGCTGGTCGCGCACCCGATAAATACAAAAATATCGAGAAGGATTAAAAATATAGCGGCAATGGATACTAATCTGTGGAGCCTACACCCAAGCACAAGTCCTTGGCTGTGCCTCCTGGGGCTACTCCCATCGGGAACGTTGTTCGCGTGCCCGATGAATTTTTATTACAAGAAAGAAGTAAGAGTGAGTATATTTCGAGTTACACGATAACTCTACATATACTCCGATCGGAAGACAAAATAAGTCATCAAATATGACTCGATAAAATGTGCTATTCCAACAACCGAAAAGCACTCGACAAAATATTCTCAGAGCGCTAAAAGTCGCGAATAAATCTCCGAATGCCGCAAAACTTTGCGAAGGTAAGACCCCGATCCGTTCTGAGCGGCGTGGCACTCGTCTGACGGATTGTTACTATTTTCCGTATCAACAGATACGAAGAAAAAATCCTAACGACGCGTTAGGTACCGATAAAATATGACTGGGACTCGACAATGGTAAGACCTTAAACGACACCTGTCGAAGTTTACACGATCCCGAGATCATGTCCAGGACGTGATCTTGAAGTAGGTTCTGCGGATTGCCACTAGAGCAGTTAACTAGTACCTGATCCGTCAGATGAACTAGCCCCAATTACCATTATCCCCGTACAAAATAGTGATTGCATATCGAAAGATTATGTGATGAGTAAAGTTGGAGATTTTCCTTGATTCTTCGATTCAAGAAAATCTCGGGGCTACGAGGCATCCCCAATGGGCTGCCAAAGATGGTACCCGGAGTTTAATCAAAGCCCAAGACTCGAAGAATAAGAAGACTTGGAGGCCCATTTAGTGTTAAGGAAAGATAGTTTGTATTAGGAAAGATAGAGATTTGTAATCTTACGGGTTGGGTACGAAACCCTCCCGAACTCTGTAACTTGTGTACTACGAAACCCTCGGCTCCGCCTCCTATATAAGGGGAGTCGAGGGACAAAGAAAGGATCGAATCTACCGTCAACATAACCCTAGTTTTCGTAATCGTCGAGTACTTTTCGCCTGAACCTTCGAGATCTACTTGCCCTCTACTTCTAGCAAAACCCTAGTCTACAATCTGTAGGCATTGACAAGTTAATCCTTTGTCAGCTGGGGAGCTGAATGTTAAACTCCGCCCAGGCCTTAGAGGGGTCCACCTTCTGTAGCCAGGCCCACCGGCAGCGGAGAGCAAGATTAAGCAAGCGGAGGTTCGGAATACCTAGACCGCCGAGGTCCTTCTGGGAGGTCACCTTGTCCCAAGCGACCAAGCAGTGACCGCCCTTGACCTCCTGCCGCCCTTTCCAAAGGAAGGCCCGGCATATCTTGCGCAGCGCCTCAACAACCTTCGGCGGGATGTCGAGCGACATCATGGTATGCACTGGGATCGCCGAAAGCATGCTCTGGACAATAATGGTCCTACCCCCACGGTTGAGGAGTTTGGCGCACCACGGCGGAAGCCTGCTGGCTGCGCTATCCACGATCGGCTGCAGCTGGGCTGCCGTCACCTTTCTAAGCCCAAGAGGGAGGCCCAGATACTTGAATGGGAAGGAGGCAACCTCGCAACCAAGGATAGAACTAGCTAGGGCCACCTGCTCCTGCGAGCATCGAATGGGGTGGAGCGAGCACTTGGCCAGATTGGTACGCAGCCCCGACGCCACCCCAAAGTCCTCCACAATCTGCGTGCAGGTGCGCAGGTCTACCTCGGTGGGTCTGATGAAGGTAACCACATCATCGGCATACATCGACGTGCGATGCCGGAAGCCACTAGCCGAGAGCTCAGTGAGCAGGCCCACATTCGCCGCCCTCTCGAACATGAGGTGGAGAACATCCATGACCGTGTCGAAGAGCAAAGGGGAGAGAGGGTCACCCTGTCGCAGACCCCGACGGTTGTAGATAAGCTCCCCAGAAGCGCCATTCATCAGCACGCGGGTCGAGGTGGAGCTAAGCAGCCCCCCGACCATCGAGATCCACTTCCGGCCAAAGCCCAACTTGGCCAAAACCTCGAGGAGGAAGGCCCAATCCACGGTGTCGAAGGCTTTCGTGATATCCAACTTGAGGAGGATAGCATCCCGCTTGAGCGCGTGGAGCTTCCGAGCCGTATAGTGCACCAGCTGAAAGTTGTCATGGAGACAGCGTCCACGGATGAAGGCACTCTGCTGTGGGCCAACCAGCTCAGGCATCCTCGGCGCCAGGCGAGAGGAGAGGACCTTGGCCATGAGTTTCGCCACGCTATGAATCAAGCTGATGGGGCGAAAATCCTTGACCTCCACGGCGTCGGCCCGCTTGGGGAGCAGGGATACCAGGGCCTGGTTGGCCACGTGTAACCCCCTGAAGTCGCCCTCCTAGAAGAACCGGAAGGCCTCCATCACATAATGCTTGATGATGGGCCAACACGCCACATAGAATCTCCCGGAGAAGCCATCCGGCCCCGGGGCTTTGTCCAACTCCTGTGAGCGAACCACCGCCCAAACCTCCTCCTCTGTGAACGGTCGATCCAGTTCCGAGAGTTCATGGGACTGAACCCCCAGAAAGTCAAGGTCAAGGGAGAACTCGCGTTCCGGCGCCGTACCGAGCAAGTTGAAATAGAAGGCATCCACAGCCTCGGCCTTCTTCTCCTGCTCGGCCTCCAGGACACCATCCACTTTGAGGTGAGCAATAAAGTTCTTCCGCCTACGGTGATTGGCGTGGAGACGGAAGAACTTGGTGCAGGCATCCCCCTCTGCAAGCCACGTGATCCTCGATCTCTGCCGCGCAATAGTGCGCTCGAGTGACGCTAGCCCCAGCAACTTGCGTTTGAGTAGCCGGCGAAACCCCCTCTCTTCCACAGAGGGCGCCCTAGACTCCATAGCCACGTCGAGACGGAGGATGAGCTCATTCGCCAACAGGATTTGCTTCTTGTTGTTGCCAATGAAGCGATCATTCCAACTGGAAAGAGCTTTAGCAGTCGCCGCCAGTTTCCCCGCCAAACGCTTGAACGGGTTTGCCACCACCGGTCCGGTCGACCAAGCATTCTCCACCGTCTCTAGGAAGCCATCAACCTTAGGCCAAAAGGCCTCGAACCGGAAGCGGCGACAAGCCCTTGCCTCTATCGCGAGGCTCAGAAGCAAGGGGCAATGGTCGGAGGTGGAGGAGCCCATCGCCGAAAGGAAGGAGGAGGGGAAAAGCACCTCCCAATCCACCGTGGAGAAGACCCTGTCAAGGCGCTCGAGGGTGGCCCGCTCCCGCTCATTCGACCACGTGAATCTGCGACCATTGAGGTAGAGCTCCATCAACTCCAGATCAGTCAGGGCCCTCCTGAACTTGCCCATAATGCGCCTATTGAGGTTGGTGTTGTTCTTATCGGCCGCATCCACGATCAAATTGAAGTCCCCGGCAATCGCCCACGGTCCCGGGTGGAGGTCCCGGATATCCTTGATCTCCTGAAGGAATAGGCACTTGTCCGCATCCGACTGTGGACCGTAAACTCCGGTGAGCCACCAACCCGCGTCGCCCTGCGCCCCCACTCTAGCCGTAATGGCATTGTTGGAGTAATGCGGGTTAGAGAGAGACCACAGCTGATTTCCATGCAAGGAGAATGCCCCCACGTGTACCATCAGCGGGGAGGAAAAAGAAGCAGTCGAAATCCCTCCCAAGGCATCTATCCACGGTAGCACGCGAAACCACTTGTAGTTTGGTCTCGAGGAAGCAAACCATACTCGCTCCTGAGAGGAGAACCACTTGAAAAATCGAATCGCACCGCGCCAGCGAATTGAGACCACGCACATTCCAAACCAACAAAGAGAAACACATATCCATCATGTGAAGAGGCGAGAGGTTCACAGATCACAACACAACCATCCACTTAGACCACAAGATCATCATCAGCCACTGGGAGGACATCCGGGTGCCAGCCAAACAAGGCGAGGCAAGCTGCGAGGTGATCTGTCGTCATGGGCTGCTCGTCGAAGTAGCGGAGGTAGGCTTGCAAGGCCTCATCACCGATGACTTCCCCCTCCCACCAGATACCCAGCTGAATCATGAGGGTACGCTGCTGCGCCTTGATCGACTTCCCTGGCGCGAACCTGCCTGCCACGCGTGCGCTCCTGCGGACCACAGAGGGGGGAGGCCGCTTCTTCCTCGTCTTCCTGGGCGGAGGGCGGGGGAGCATGGCGTCCTTCTTCGCCCTGCACCTCTCGCGAAAATCCGCCAAGCCACACTGGATGTCCGTCGACCCCTAGGTAATGGACGCCGCGGCCAGCGTACCATCCGGGACCGGAGAGACAGCCGCACCCACTGGCGCATCGCCCGACGGGTCTGGAGCAGCGGGTGGTGTCGTTGTCGGGCCCCTCGTGACGTTTTCCGGCTCCACAATCTCGCCCTCTTCAACCTCCGCCGCCGCCACATCCAACGGAGCGGTAGTGAGCTCCACTGTGAACATCGAGAAGGGCGAGCCTTGGAAGCGCTCGTCGATGGCCTTCCAAGAGTCCAGCGAACCCACGCAGCAGGTTGGCGAAAGCGGGCCGGTCGGGGAGAGGGCCTCGTCGCGGACCGTCCACGCCTTCAGGTTCCCGGATTGGATCGAAGAAGAGCTCGAGCAACTATCATGGCCACTAGAAGAAGGAAGAGACAGGCCTTGCCCAGAGAAGGCAAAGGTGCAGTCCTCGCCCAGCTTCTCCACGTCCAAGCCTTGTGTAGGCTTCTCCACGTCCAAGCCTTGTGTAGGCTTCTCCACGTCCAAGACCTGTGTAGGCTGTGTGCGAGCCAACCCTTTGATGTACGTGCGAAACAGGCGAGGCACGGGCTAGGCAGCCTCAGCAGCAAACCCACCAGGAGGCACGAACTGGGCATCCACGTGATCCACACACTCCATCAGCAGCGGCCAGGGACTCACTGAGGTAGTGTGCCCCAGTGCGACATGCCTCTCAGCACCACCTCTCCAACGCCGGGAGGGGGCAGCTGCCGGTGCACCACCTGAGCGGGTGTCCGGTGGCCGACGACGATCGTCCGGAGGAGGGCCACGATCGCCGCCAAAGCTCCGGCCACCGCTGTCGCCGGCAGGGTCGGTATCATGGCCACCGTCTGCCGAGGGTCGGCCAGCCTCTCCACTTGTGTCCTCCACGCGTACAATATGTATCGTGGCATCGTAGTCGAGCAAGGCGACTTCCTCCGGTATCAGGGCCTCCACAGGAAGCAGCAGATCATCACCGTCGTCGTCAAAGACCAGGGGCTCCGCGAGCCAGATCCGCTTGGAACGAGGGATCCCGGCGAGGTTGTCCATCCACGCCGTGATGCAGAAGGTCCCCAGGTCGGCGCGGTTGGCCGTCTCCGAGCCCAGGCGCTCCACCCAACCGGAGGAGCCCAGGATGCACTTGGCTGTGTCGAGGTTCCACGCGATCGGCGGGACGCCCACCACATCCAGGTGAACCCGGAAGCGGAAGCGGCGGCGCGTCGCCTGAAGCTGGCGGTTCCACACGCCAAAGCGGAGGGTGAAGTCCCTTCCGTCGAACAGGTTGGCGGAGGCGGTGAGCAGGACGTCGCGGTTGGCCCTGGAGTCAAAGACCAGCAGGAGGTCTGCTGGCCAGAACCGGTGCACGGAGAAGCGCCCTTCGAGCTCGGGGAAGCGCTCGACAACGGCCGCCGACGCCGCCGCACAGCTGACCGTCCGCCTCGTGCCGGAGACGAACGCCACCAGACCCCACCGGAGGGCTCTCTCCGCAAACTCCACCTCCGGCGTCCGGTAAATGATGCCACGCTCACAGGCCGGCCGCGCCGCCTCCACATCCACAGCCACCTCCGGTGCCAGGCCCTGCTCCGAGGCAGAGGCCCCGTCCACCGCACGGAGCGCGGCGTCGCGCAGCTCCTTCTCCCTCCGGCGCTCCCTGTCGAGAAAGGAGACGCCTTGCGCCCTCTCCTCCGGCAGCAGCGGAGGCGCCTCCCGAATCGCCCGCTCGAGCCGAAGGCCGCGCTCATACGGGGTCTCGTCCACCGCCGGCGCAGCGCCTCGATCACCCAGACGACCTTGAAGGGCAGGGCGCGGGGGCGAGCCATCTCTGGGGCCCAAGCGCTGGCGAGCCGGGACGCGGTAGACCTCACCACGCGCGCCTTGCACGTCAGGTGCCGGGCCTGGAGCAGCCGCCGGAGCAGCCGGGGGAGGAGGGCCACCACGGGGCGGCGGCGGAGCCCCCACAGCCACCTCTCCAGCCACCGGAACCACCGCCTCGGGGCACTTGCGAGCCACGTGATGCTCACTCTTGCAGATGAGGCAGCGGCGCGGGCCAGTGCACATGCCGGCGACGTGCCCAGGCTCGGCGTAGTTGTAGCAGAGTCCTGCGAAGCCGGCCGGCACCCCCGGCGGCACCACGAGCGACGGGAGGGGACCCTGATAGCGCTGCCGCTTGGGCTGGGGTCCGCGCCGTGCACCACCACGACCACGCCGGTGCTCTCCACCGGCCGCCCTTGTAGAGTCTGGGCGCAGAACCACTGAGGCAATATGTCGAGCAGGTTGTGGGCGGGAGCTGGAAGCCCCGTCCGCGCGAGGGATCTCCGACGACTCAGCCCGCACCGGGCTTGGAGAGCCGTCGCGCACCACTGATACGTCCAATTTGCATCACTATTTTATATCATAATTTGTTGTTATTCATTGATATATTTCATATTGGGACACAATACTTATGTTATTTCATCTATTTTGCATGTTTCATCATTATTGGAGGATCAAGCACCGGAGCGGATTCTGCTGGAAAAACGTCGAACGCAATATTTCGGAAGATCAACGTGGAAGGAAATTACACGTAAATTCCTATTTTCCAGATGACGAAGGAAGCCGAAGGGGAGCCAGTGGACCTGGTGTGGCCCAGACAGGCGGCGCGGCCCATGGCCTGGCCGCGCCACCATGTTGTGTGAGGGCCCCACAGCCCTTTCGCCTCCTTTTCTTCGCGTACTCCTTCGTCCCGAAAACCTAAGCCACGGGGGTACCTCACGGAGAGTTACAGCCGCCTCTTCGCGGAGAACACCAGAGAGAAAGAGCTCTCCGGTGGGCAGGAATCCGCCGGGTTCCCTCCTGAGGGGGAAATCGACGCCATCGCCATCGTCATCGAGCTGGACATCATCTCCATCATCATCATCATCATCATCTCCACCATCTACACCGCCATCACCACCGCTGCACCTCGTCACCGCTGTAACGATTTGGGTTGGATCTTGATTGTTTGATAGGGGAAACTCTCCCGGTGTTGATTTCTACTTGTTATTGATGCTATTGAGTGAAACCATTGAACCAAGGTTTATGTTCAGATTGTTATTCATCATCATATCACCTCTGATTGTATTCCATATGATGTCTCGTGAGTAGTTCGTTTAGTTCTTGAGGACATGGGTGAAGTCTAAATGTTAGTAGTGAACTATGGTTGAGTAATATTCAATGTTATGATATTTAAGTTGTGGTGTCATTCTTCTAGTGGTGTCGTGTGAACGTCGACTACACGATACTTCACCATTTATGGGCCTAGGGAGTGCATCTTGTATTCGGTTGCTAATTGCGGGGTTGCGAGTGACAGAACCTGAGCCCCCGTTGGTATATCGATGCAAGAGGGATCGCAGATCTCAGAGTTTAAGGCTGTGTGGTTAGATTTATCTTAATTACTTTCTTGTAGTTGCGGATGCTTGCAAGGGTATAATCACAAGTATGTATTAGTCCTAGGAAGGGCGGTGCATTAGCATAGGTTCACCCACACAACACTTATCAAAACAATGAAGATTAATTAGCTATGAAGCGAAAGCACTAGACTAAAATCCGTGTGTCCTCAAGAACGTTTGGTCATTATAAGTAAACAAACCGGCTTGTCCTTTGTGCTAAAAAGGATTGGGCCACTCGCTGCAATTATTTCTCTCGCATTTTACTTACTCGTACTTTATTCATCTGTTACATCAAAACCCTTGAATACTTGTCGTGAGCATTTACGGTGAATCCTTCATCGAAGCTGTCAACACCTTCGCTCCTCGTTGGGATCGACATTCTTACTTACCGAAGATACTACGATACACCCCCTATACTTGTGGGTCATCAAGACTATTTTTGCGCCGTTGCCGGGGAGTGAAGCGCTATTGATAAGTGGAATTGGTAAGGAAAACCTTTTCGTTTGTGCTGATTTTATTTCTGCATGCTGCTATAAGTCATTATGGAGAGATCTTCTCTTCAATTTCTATTTGGGAAATCTACTACTACTGCAACGGTAGTGGATAAGCGCCAGGTGAGGAAGTGATACCATATAAAATACCTATGAAAATTATTGAACGTGTTATGGATAACCGCTATGAAGGGGATGGAACTGTTCATCCTGGTGATCATTTACTGTTTTTACATGAATTATGCGGGTTATTTAAATGTGCAGGTATTGCTATGAATGAAGTTAGAAAGAAACTATTCACTATATCGCTGTCTGGTAAAGCGGCGCACTGGTATAAATTGCTGAAGAATGGTGTTTCTCTTGATTGGGAGGACATTGTGCCTTTATTTTCTTCCAAATTTTATCCTCCAAGTGAAATTCACAAAGATCGGAACCGCATATATAATTTCTGGCCTCATGATGGAGAAAGTATTGCCCACGCTTGGGGAGATTGAAGTCTTTAATGCTCAAATGCCCCATTCATGAGCTTCCTGGTAATGTTATTATTGATAATTTCTATGCAAGACTTTCTTTTCAAGACAAGACCTTGTGGATACTTCTTGTTCTGGATCATTTACACGCAACAAAGAAGAGTTTAAAAGGGACCTTCTTGATCGGATCCAGGAGAATACTGAAGGATGGGAGAACGACAAGGATAGAGAATCAGGTATAATTTATGATTATAAATGCATTGAAACTTTTATGGATACTGATAAATTTCGTAATATGAGTGCTACATATGGTCTTGATTCCCAAGTTGTTGCAAATCTTTATAAAGCTTTTGCCTCTCATTATGAATTGCCTAAGAAGAATTTTGATAAGTATCATGAACCGTATAAAGATAAAATTGATTCATCTGTAAACAAATGTGTAGTGATTGAAACTGTTGATCATGTTATTCCTGAAGCTTATATTGAAAAAACTCCTTTCCCTGCTAAATGAAGGAGTACTCTTTCATATCTAGTGCGGTTAATAAAAGTGAAAAGAAACCTATAGAACCTGAAGAACAAATTAAGGTTGAACCTGCAAATAATTAAAATCTTGTGTGGAAAATGTGGAGGATGGTCATATTATTTTTGTGAAGATGCTTCTAATATTGTTTCACATCCTAATAAACCAAACAAGTTAGTGTTCCTATGCTATCTGTTAGAATTGGTCATTGTTATTATGGTTTATGTGATATTGGTGCAAGTGTTGGTGCTATTCCTTATGAGCTTTACACGGAGATTATGCACGAAATTGATTCTTGTGAACTTGAAGATATTGATGTGGTTATTCAGCTGGCTAATAGAGAAACTATTTCTCCAATTGGTATTGTTCGAGATGTGGAAGTTCTATGTGGTAAGATTAAATATCCTGCTGACTTTTTGGTACTTGGTTCTGCTGCTAGTGATTATTGTCCTATCATTTTGGTAGACCTTTTCTAAATACTTGTGGAGCTATTATAGATTGCAAGAAAGAGAAATTTTGACTAAATTTGCTGTGAATCTTATGAGTTTAACTTCTCTAAATTTACCAAAACTCCTTATAAAGCTGATTTGCCTAATAATGATTTTAAAATGGAGCAGTGTGCATCTATTGTTCTTGTTCCTAATAATCCTTTGCAGCAACATTTGGAGAATAGCGAGAGTGAAGTTTTCAGGGAGTAAAGAGATGAGCTTGAGGAAATTTTCTTCGCCAACCTATTCTCAAGCATGATTTACCGGTGGAAGATTTGGGTACAACACCGCCACCAAAGGAAGATCCTGTTTTTGATTTAAAGCCTTTACGATAATCTTAAATATGCTCATATTGATGATAAGAAAATATATCCTGTTATTATTAGTTCTAAGCTTTCAGAGATTGAGGAAGAAAGGTTATTGAAGAAACACCGAGGAGCTATTGGCTATACTCTTGATGATTTGAAGGGGATTTCTCCCTCTATTTGCCAACACGCTATCAATATGGAAGATGATGCAAAGCCTGTTGTTGAACATCAGCGTCGTCTAATTCCGAAGATGAAGGAGGTGGTAAGGAATGAGGTATTAAAACTTCTTGAAGCTGGTATTATATATCCTATTGCTGATAGTAGATGGGTTAGTCCTGTGCATTGTGTTCCTAAGAAAGGAGGAATGACTGTTGTGCCTAATGATAATGATGAGCTCATCCCTCAAAGAGTAGTTGTAGGGTATAGAATGTGCATTGATTTTCGAAAAGTTAATAAAGTTACTAAGAAAGATCATTACCCTTTACCCTTTATTGATCAAATGCTAGAAAGGTTGTCTAAAAATACTCACTTTTGTTTTCTTGATGGTTATTAGGTTTTCACAAATTGCTGTTAAAGCTAAAGATCAAGAGAAAACCACGTTCACTTGTCCTTACGGAACTTATGCTTATAGGCGTATGCCTTTTGGTTTATGTAATGCTCCTGCTACTTTTCAAAGATGCATGTCGCTATTTTTCATGGCTTTTGCGAGAGTATTGTAGAGGTGTTCATGGATGATTTTTTGTCTATGGGAATTCTTTTGATAATTGCTTGCGAAACCTCGATAAAGTTTGAGAGATGTGAAGAAACTAACCTTGTTCTTAATTGGGAGAAATGCCACTTTATGGTTAATGAAGGAATTGTATTGGGACATAAAATTTCGAGAGAGTATTGAAGTTGATAGAGCTAAAGTTGAAGCAATTGAGAAGATGCCCTATCAGAGGGATGTTAAAGGTATTCGTAGTGTTCTTGGTCATGTTGGGTTTTATAGGAGATTTATTAAAGATTTCTCTAAAATTTCAAAGCCTCTTACTAATCTTCTTCAAAAAGATGTACCTTTTGTTTTTGATGATGATTGTAAGAAAGCTTTTGAAACTCTAAAGAAAGCCTTAACAACTGCTCCTGTAGTTGAACCTCCTGATTGGAATTTACCTTTTAAAATTATGTGTGATGCTAGTGATTTTGCTGTAGGCGCTGTTCTTGGACAGTAGATAAAAAATTAAATGTTATTCATTATGCTAGTAAGACTCTTGATGCTGCTCAAAGAAATTATGCTACAACTGAAAAGGAATTGTTAGCTGTAGTCTTTGCTTGTGACAAGTTTAGACCCTATATTGTTGATTCAAAAGTCACGATTCATACTGATCATGCTGCAATTAGATACCTTATGACAAAGAAAGATGCTAAGCCAAGGCTTATTAGATGGGTACTTCTTTTGCAAGAATTTGATTTACATATTATAGATAGGAAAGGTGCTGATAATCATTCTGATAATTTGTCTAGATTGGAAAATATTGCTTATGATCATTTCTGTTAATGATAGTTTTCCAAATGAACAATTGGCTGTAATAAAGGTGAGCACGCGAGAAGCCCTTGGTATGCTGATTATGCTAACTTTATTGTTTCGAAGTATTTGCCTCCAACCTTTTCAGCTCAGCAAAGGAGGAAATTCTTTTATGACTTGAGGCATTATTTTTGGGATGACTTGAAGCACACGTCCGTTGGGAACCCCAAGTGGAAGGTATGATGTGTATAGAAGCAAGTTTCCCTCAGTATGAAACCAAGGTTATTGAACTAGTAGGAGCCAAGAAGCACGTGAAGGTTGTTGGTGGAGGAATGTAGTGGCGCAACACCAGTGAAACCGGCGCCAACGTGGAACATGCACAACACAATCAAAGTACTTTGCCCCAACGTAGCAATTTCTCAGGCCTGAAAACAAAGGATTAAACGTATCGAGTGGAAGATGGTGTTTGTTTGCAAAACAGTAGAACAATGATTGCGGTAGATTCTATTCAGATGTAAAAGAATGGACCGGGTCCACAGTTCACTAGTGGTGTCTCTCCAATAAGATAGCTAGCATGTTGGGTGAACAAATTACAGGTGGGCAATTGACAAATCAAGATTCAATACATATCAACGATGATTACTATGTGATTTAATCGGGGCATTACGACAAAGTACATAGACCGCTATCCACATGCATCTATGCCTAAATAATCCACCTTCGGGTTATCATCCGAACCCCTCCGAGTATTAAGTTGTAAACAACAGATAATTGCATTAAGTATGGTGCGTAATGTAATCAACACAAATATCCTTAGACAAAGCATCAATGTTTTATCCCTAGTAGCAACAACACATCCACAACCTTAGAACCTTCGTCACGATCCCAGATTCAATGGAGGCATGAACCCACTATCGAGCATAAATACCCCCTCTTGGAGTTACAAGTATCAACTTGGCCAGAGCCTCTACTAGCAACGGAGAGCATGCAAGAACATAAACAACACATATATGATAGATTGATAATCAACTTAACATAGTATTCTAGATTCATCGGATCCCACCAAACACAACATGTAGCATTACAACTAGATGATCTTGATCATGTTAGGCAGCTCACAAGATCTAAACAATGATAGCACAAGCGGAGAAGACAACCATCTAGCTCTGCTATGGACCCATAGTCCAAGGATGAACTACTCACGCATCAATCCGGAGCGGGCATGATGATGTAGAGCCCCTCCGGTGATGATTCCCTCTCCGGCCGGGTCGATCTCCTGAATCCCACGAGATGGGATTCGCGGCGGCGTCTCCGGAAGGTTTTCCGTATCGTGGCTCTCGGTACGGGGTATTCATGACGAAGGCTTTAAGTAGGCGGAAGGGCAACGCAGGGGCCACACGAGGGCCCCACACGCTAGGGCCGCGCGGCCGGGGCCGCGCCGCCCTAGTGTGTCGGCGCCTCGTGGCCCCACTTCCTTTCCCCCTCGGTCTTTTGGAAGCTTCGTGTAAGAATAGGACCCTAGGCGTTGATTTCGTCCAATTCCGAGAATATTTCCTTACTAGGATTTCTGAAACCAAAAACAGCAACAACTGGCGCTTCGGCATCTTGTTAATATGTTAGTGCGGAAAATGTATAATAATGATGTAAAGTATGTATAAAACATTCAAGTATTGTCATAAAAGTAGCATGGAACATAAGAAATTATAGATACGTTTGAGACGTATCAAGCATCCCCAAGCTTAGTTCCTACTCGTCCTCGAGTAGGTAAACGATAACACAAATAATTTCTGAAGTGACATGCTACCAACATAATCTTGATCAACATTATTGTAAAGCATATGAGATGAATGGAGTGATCTGAACAAAAGATTGCTAACAAAGATAAACAAATGAATCATATAGCAAAACTTTTCATGAATAGTACTTTCAAGACAAATATCAACAAGACTTGCATAAGAGCTAACTCATAAGCAATAAATTCAAAGTATAATGCATTGAAGCAACACAAATGATGATTAAGTTTCAGCAATTGCTTTCAACTTGTAACATGTATATCTCATGGATATTTGTCAACATAGGGTAATATAACAGGTGCAATAGGTAAACATGTAAGAATCAATGCACATAGTTAACACAATTGTTTGCTTCTAAGATAGAAAGAAGTGGGTAAAGTGACTCAACATAAAGTAAAAGAATGGCCCTTCGCAGAGGGAAGCATGGATTACTATTTTTGTGCTAGAGCTTTTGTTTTGAAAACATAGAGACAATTTTGTCAACGGTAGTAATAATTCATATGTGCTATGCATAATACTTCCTACAAGTTGCAAGTCTCATGCATAGAGTACTAATAGTGCTCGCACCTTGTCCTAATCAGCTCGGAAAACACGGATTATCATCACATGACATATGTTTCAACCAAGTGTCACAAAGGGGTACCTCTATGTCCGGCTGTGCATAACCGAACTGAAACCGAAAACCGAATCCAAAAAAACCGAACCGAAACCAATTTTCAGTTTTTGTGGTTTTATGGTTAGGTTTCAGTTAGTAAAACATCAAACCGAAATAACTTAGGTTAATTCAGTTTTTAACCGAAAAACCGTGGTTAAACCGAAAGAAACCGAACACACAACGCAACATAAAATCTGGCCAACCCAGCTTCGCGCGTAGCCTAATATAGCACTTAAACTGTTAAATTTACACGTAAGGTGGTTCTTTGTGGTGGTCATGTCCTTCTGTTTGTTCGCCTGGTAACCATTGGTTGCGAGTTCGATTCCTCAAATGGTCGCATATGTTAGATGATCTAGTTTTATTTATTTTTTTGTTTCCCTCTTTGGCAAAACCTTTCATACGGCCATACAAAATACATCCATATTTTAGTTTGTTTGAATTTCTTTCTTTTTTGTTTTGCTCTCTAGCAAAATCTTTAGTACAATCATACAAAAATTCATAAAAAAAATGTGGCCATAAAAGTTACTCTTCAATCTAAAATTCGCGTCAACTTTGGTTAATTTGGTTATTACCGAAACCAAACCGAAATTTAATGGTTATTACCGAAACCGAATCGTATTTTTATATGTTACCGTACAAACCGAAGTATTGAAATCGTATTTACCGTATAACCGAATAAACCGAACCGAATTAACCATATTAACCGAACGCGCAGCCGGACCTCCGCCTGTACAAAGGTCTAAGGAGAAAGCACGCATTGGATTTCTCGCTTTTGATTATTCTCAACTTAGACATCCATACCGGGACAACATAGACAACAGATAATTGACTCCTCTTTTAATGCTTAAGCATTCAACAACAAATAATATTCTCATAAGAGATTGAGGTTGTATGTCCAAACTTCCACCATGATACATGGCTTTAGTTGGATGCCCAATGTTCTTCTCTAACATATGCATACTCAAACCATTTGATCATGAAATCGCACTTACTTCAGACAAGACAAACATGCATAGCATCTCACATGATATCCAACAAAGGAAAAGTTGATGGCGTCCCCAGAAACATGGTTACCGCTCAACAAGCAACTTATAAGAATTAAGACACATAACTACATATTCATCACCACAATAGTTTTTAAGCTATTTGTCCCATGAGCTATATATTGCAAAGATAAAGGAATGAAATTTTAAAGGTAGCACTCAAGTAATTTACTTTGGAATGGCAGAAAAATACCACATAGTAGGTAGATATGGTGGACACAAATGGCATGGGGTTTTCGCTCAAGGTGTTTGGATGCACGAGAAGCATTTCCTCTCAGTACAAGGTTTGGGCTAGCAAGGTTGTTTGAAACAAACACAAGTATGAACAGGTACAGCAAAACTTACACAAGAACATATTGCAAGCATTATAAGGCTCTACACATCTTCCTTGTTGTTCAAACACTTTACCGAAAATATCTAGACTTAAGAGACCAATCATGCAAACCAAATTAAACAAGCTCTACGGTAGTTCTTCATTAATAGATTACACATGATGCAAGAGCTTAAACATGATCTATGAGAGCTCAAATAATTGCCAAGTTATTCCAAACCATATGCAGCATTTTCTGATTCCAACCAAATAGCAATTTAACGAAGTAATTTCAGCCTTCGCCATGAACATTAAAGCACAATTAAGAACACAAGTGTTCCATATGAAAAAGCGGAGCGTAATATATCCAATATAAGAATGATGAGATCCAACTTTATTCAAACCAAAATGAAAATAAAAGCAAACCGACGCTCCAAGTAAAGAACATAAGATGTGATGGAATAAAAAATATAGTTTCACTAAAAGTGACCTGATAATGTTGTCGATGAAGAAGGGGATGCCTTGGGCATCCCAAGCTTAGATGCTTGAGTCTTCTTAAAATATGCAGGGATGAACCACCGGGGCATCCTCAAGCTTAGACATTTCACTCTTCTTGATCATAGTATATCATCCTCTTCTCTTGACCCTTGAAAACTTCCTCCACACCAAACTTCAAGCAAACTCATTAGATGGTTAGTGCATAATAAAAATTCACATATTCAGAGGTGACACAATCATTCTTAACACTTCTGGAAATTGCACAAAGCTTCTGAAAGTTAATAGAACAAAGAAACTCATTCAACATAGCAAAAGCGGCAATGCGAAATAAAAGGCAGAATCTGTCAAAAACAGAACAGTCCGTAAAGACGAATTTGCGGGGCACTTAACTTGCTCAAATGGAAAAACTCAAAACTAATGAAAGTTGCGTACATATATGAGGATCACGCTCGTAAATTTGCAGCTTTTTTTTATTTTTCTACAGGGAAATCTGTACGAATTCGTGACAGACAGCAATGCTGTTTCTACGCAGCGATCCAAATCTAGCATCAACTTTAGCATAGAAACTTTACTTGGCACAAAAACATGATAAGTAGAGGTTGCTACAGTAGTAAAAAACTTCCAAGACTCAATAATACAGTAAATAAAATGAAACTTGGGTTATCTCCCAAGAAGTGCTTTTCTTTAACGCCTTTCAGCTAGGCGCAGAAAGTGCAAATCAAGTATTTGCAAGAGATGGAGCATCAACATTACCTCGGGCTTTACGCCTACCCTTCTTACTCTTTTTCTTACTCTTTGGTTCAGGGAATACATGTCGGCCTCCCGGTGTGCATTTTAGGGTGCCTTCTCCCGTATTTATGATTGCTCCCAATAGTTTCAGCAGGGATCTTCCAAGTGTGATTTGTCCTATTCCTACATATTCAATAACAAGATAATCGATGGATACTGTTTTCCAAGAATGGTTGTGTGCACACCTCGGCTATTCCCTTAGGAATTATAACGGAGTTATCAATAAGAGTTATTCCTTCTCCCCCTTCAACAAGTCCCAAAGTGTCAAAGATTTATAAATACTCTCAGGCATAAGACAAAATTCAGACAAAATATCACAACGGGCATGAAAAGTTTCATCACCAATAATAACTTTAATAGTAGGGTTCCACATTGAGGGTTCAGAGTTCACTAAAACTTCATCAAGACGGTTACGAACATAACTATAATTTTCTTTCAAGCAAGATACACTTATCTCAAGGGTGTTTAATCTATTATAAATGCTAATAAGGGCTGAATCAAAGTTATTAGCTGAACTATGTGATGCAACCAATTTTTTTATGGCGTTAAAAGCTTGATCACCATTGCAATGAAGGAAATCTCCTCCCACTATAGCATCTAAGGCATATCTATAGCGAATCATAAGCCCAAAATAAAAATTACTAAGGAGCAAACTTAGAGTCATTTGAGGTTCAGCTTTGCGATAAGCATCAAAAATTCTAGACCAAGCATCTTTAAAACTCTCCTCATATCCTTGTTTAAAAGTAAAGACTAATTCCTCGGGTGAAGAAGTAACAGCTAGACATGATAATAAAAGTAAACTAAATGCAAGTAACTATTTTTTGTGTTTTTGATATAGAGCTAGTAAATAAAACAAAGTAAAGTAACTAATTTTTGTGTTTTTAATATGAAGCAAACAAGACAGTAAATAAAGTAAGTAAAGCAAGACAAAAACAAAGTAAAGAGATTGGAAGTGGAGACTCCCCTTGCAGCGTGTCTTGATCTCCCCGGCAACGGCGCCATAAATTTAGCTTGATACGCGCGAAGCACACGTCCGTTGGGAACCCCAAGTGGAAGGTATGATGCGTATAGAAGCAAGTTTCCCTCAGTATGAAACCAGGTTATCGAACAGTAGGAGCCAAGAAGCACGTGAAGATTGTTGGTGGAGGAATGTAGTGCGGCGCAACACCAGTGAAACCGGCGCCAACGTGGACACAACACAATCAAAGTACTTTGCCCCAACGTAACAGTGAGGTTGTCAATCTCACCGGCTTGCTGAAAACAAAGGATTAAACGTATCGAGTGGAAGATGGTGTTTGTTTGTGAAGAACAGTAAGAACAATGATTGCAGTAGATTCTATTCAGATGTAAAAAAATGGACCGGGGTCCACAGTTCACTAGTGGTGTCTCTCCAATAAGATAACTAGCATGCTGGGTGAACAAATTACAGGTGGGCAATTGACAAATCAAGATTCAATACATATCAACGATGATTACTATGTGATTTAATCGGGCATTACGACAAAGTACATAGACCGCTATCCGGCATGCATCTATGCCTAAATAATCCACCTTCGGGTTATCATCCGAACCCCTCCGGTATTAAGTTGTAAACAACAGATAATTGCATTAAGTATGGTGCGTAATGTAATCAACACAAATATCCTTAGACAAAGCATCAATGTTTTATCCCTAGTAGCAACACACATCCACAACCACAGAACCTTACGATCCAATTCTGGAGGCATGAACCCACTATCGAGCATAAATACCCCTCTTGGAGTTACAAGTATCAACTTGGCCAGAGCCTCTCTAGCAACGGAGAGCATGCAAGAACATAAACAACACATATATGATAGATTGATAATCAACTTAACATAGTATTCTAGATTCATCGGATCCCACCAAACACAACACGTAGCATTACAAATAGATGATCTTGATCATGTTAGGCAGCTCACAAGATCTAAACAATGATAGCACAAGCGGAAAAGAAACCATCTAGCTACTGCTATGGACCCATAGTCCAAGGATGAACTACTCACGCATCAATCGGAGGCGGGCATGATGATGTAGAGCCCCTCCTGATGATTCCCCTCTCCGGCAGGCGGAGGCGATCTCCTGAATCCCGAGATGGGATTCGCGGCGGCGGTGTCTCTGGAAGGTTTTCCGTATCGTGGCTCTCGGTACAGGGGTATTCGCGACGAAGGCTTTAAGTACGCGGAAGGGCAACGCAGGGGCCACACGAGGGCCCCACACGCTAGGGCCGCGCGGCCAGGGCCCGGGCCGCGCCGCCCTGGTGTCGGCGCCGTGGCCCACTTTCTTTCCCCTCGGTCTTGGAAGCTTCGTGTAAAAATAGGACCTTGGGCGTTGATTTCGTCAATTAGAGAATATTTCCTTACTAGGATTTCTGAAACAAAAAGCAGAAACAGCAACTGGCGCTTCGGCATCTTGTTAATAGGTTAGTGCCGGAAAATGTATAATAATGATGTAAAGTATGTATAAAACATTCAAGTATTGTCATAAAAGTAGCATGGAACATAAGAAATTATAGATACGTTTGAGACGTATCAGCTCTCCTAGTGATCGCGTGCCCAACAGACTGGCGCGTTTCACCGACGATTCGCGCGCGGGAAACGACCTGCGCGCGAACGTCGTTTCCCGTCCTGCCGTGGCTATATATGGTGGACACCGGCGGGGGTAATGGGCACACCTCAACCTAAACCCTAGCATCCATCCATGGTCGAGCACAACCTTAGCTAGGATGAAGTTGTTCAGATGTGCCGCCAATTCACCCGGAGGAGCAGGAGCAGCTAACGGCCGACGCCTTTCAAGGCCGAGAGGCCGGAGGCGGCGGCGCTGAGGCGGAGGTGGAGGCGCGCTGTGAGGGTCAGCGTCTAGCGGGCGGTTGGGCGGACAGGGGAAAAGGGCCAGGGCGAGGCCAGGGCGGAACTCCGGGCGGAGCTTGCCGAGGCACGAGCGGAGATGGAGGCGGCTAGCGCCACCCTTGCGGAGGCTCCTCCGTTGCCAGCGGGCCCACCCCACAGACGCCGTCATCCACGACATCGCTGACGACGACGAGGATGAACCCATCCGCTTCGAGTTCGGCGGCGACCAGCTGCTCGCGTCGTTCGAGCCTCCATGGAGACGCCAACGTCGTCAGGCTCGGACAGCGGAGGAGGAAGCTCGCAGCCATGCGATCGCCATGAATTGGGCGTACCTGTGCTCCGACCTAGAATCGGTCACGCGGAGGGGATCGGCGACCAGTAATAGGCTGCGCGACTGCAAATAACCCAGCCGGCGAGTAGGTACAGCCGTTGTAGTAGTTTTAATTTAACCGGAGAGGTCATTTTGGTGAATCTCTACTATTAAGAGCAAACTGGTGAATGCCTGGTGTCACATTTTCAGGATGGACAATAATACCCTCACGTCCTGAATTCATATTTCCTCCCTCAAACCACCCGGTCCGCACTCCTCAAAAATAGCTAACCATCTTATCTTATCTTATCTTATCTTATCTTGCTAATAGGAACAGCTACCTTGATGGAGTTATCACAGTTTGACTCAATTTACCACACGCATATCATCATGGCAACCCATTGTTTCCGACTCTGGTGGCGTGGCATCGCCGCACCGATGGGTGGGACTGCCAGGCGCAAATCTGGAAGGTGTAGCAGTGCGAGTCGGCTTTCCCATGGTGCGTGCACGTCGCGGTCGCCGGTAGCTCTTTGGATGAACGGGGCGACTGAATTTTTTCGGCTCTTTGAATGGAGGAGGGAGGGAGTAGATCGAGGGTTAAGCAGCGACCATGGCATGTGGTCTACCGCGTACGCCTCATTTGCCGTGCGCAAGAGAAATTGAGAAAAGAGATGAGAATAGCTGGAGACATAGATTTGGCTTGTGTGTTTACTGCTGCTGCCGCTGCGCGTGTTTGCCTGCCAATTGCAAATGTGTGTTTCCGCTTCGTCTTATTTTATCTCAGAATGAGCGTGTGTGCTTTCTTGTGTATGCCGCGGCTGCTAATTGCTATTGATGCTGCTTGCTAGCACGTACAGGAGTGTTAGATGCTGCTTTCCTGACTGCTGTAAAACTTTTTGTTTCCCAGCGCCTCAGGCCGGCAACCAGCGGGCCATGCCTCCATCCAACGGCACCGCGTTCAGGTTTTTTTGACATACGAAGTGGTGATCCTATTACTGCTTTGTTGACTTCTGTCATGTCTTTGGATACTTCACCGTTCAGATCATGTGGTGATCTTGCTTAGCTTATGTAAGTAATTAGTCTGAGATGTTTGATTTATTGAGATTGCAGATCCGATATTTTTCTCTCCCGAAGTCTCCGATTTGTTTATTTGTTCTATAATTGCTTTTGGATTCTGTATTTTCCTGTTTTTATTACCGATGTATTCATGGATCTTGGATCCCCCAAAATCTGTTTTGCTTGTTTGTTAATATATGCAGAATCTGTGATATATTCATGATAACCTGTGACCGTGGAACATGATTGTAGCCTGATGTAAATTTCTGAAGTGGAGAGGACTCACGTTGGTCCATGCATCTTATTTATCTACTTCATGTTGCAGAAAATTCTTGTTCATATACTCCATTATATTTATTGAGCCAATCGTTCTTGTTCAAACAGATTTTTTTGTTGAAGGGAATCTCAAGAACAAATGCTTCAGATCCAAATGTCAATGGATGGTTTGTTCTGAATAAAACTTTTGTTTAATCTCCATATGTGTAAATCGTGTTGGAATTCTGTACCATTTTTTATGGGTAATATCAGAAATTAATTTCGTATCATATAAAAAATATGGCAATGTCAGAAAAAAATTTCTATCATATGAATTTTTTGTTGTGCCATGAGAATGGGAAAGAGCGGAGAAAAATGAATGGTAAAGTTTGTGTATTATAAACCAATTTTATGGTTCAAACTGATCTATTGAATGATTCTGGTTCATGCCATATTAATTTCTCATTCTATCATGGACAGAACTACATCGAGGTCGACCTTGTTTTTGCTTATAGTCAGGTCACCGAAACTATCCATTTGTGGTAAAGGAATATTTCCAAAAATAGTAATAGTGGGCCCATGTGGGAACCAAAGGAAAGCACGGGCAACTCTTCAACGGCAGAGTAACAATTGTGCGGCTGATGGAGGAGTGGTTTAGCTCCGGAGGGCGGGGAGGTCGGCAGCCTGAACCGTCCGCCGAATGGCAGGGAGGCCGGCAGCCGAAACCATGCGCTAGGGGGTGTGGAGGCCGACGGTGAGTGGCTCGGCGCCGGAGGATGGGATGGACGTGAGAGAGCTAGCCGTGGACGGGCGCCAAACAGCGAGTGACCTTGGCGGCGTGTGTGGCCACATGCGGCATGAGTAACCCATGCGGTGGTGTCGGGAGAATGTGAAATTGGGAAAAGTTTTTTATTTTAAAATTAAAATTGGGGAAATTTGGGTGAGGAAGAAAGCAGGATTGTCCGACTTTTCTCAGTACTCCAATACCAACAAGCACTGACATGTGGTTTTCATTGGTTATCATTACAAAAAAAGTATTATCATCCTAATGACCAAGAGATAATAATATTTTCCATTTATTTGCAAAAATTGTTTGGTTACTTAGTATTTTCTTTTATGCTTTCATGCGATAAATGATTTGTTCATCCAATTTGCACCGGGAGTACTTTATGTTCACATTCTTATATTTTTATGAAAATAAAACTTCATGCTAACTCGATATATTGATTGTGCAGGATGGCTACGAGTTGACAAAGAGATTTTTGATACACATACTCAAGTACCTTGCTAATGACATTGAAAATAACATACAGGATGTTGTGCGAGCATATGTTATTCACGATCAAGAGAGCATGGATTTAATAAATAATATAAGAAATAATATGTCGGTCTCGTTGCCTTTTATAATTATTACACTAAATTATGTGATATGATCTTATGATATTTTAAATATTATGTGGTTATTTTTATGTACTTAAATGTTTTTGCGCATCATTTACACTTGTAATATTTGTGAAACTACATAAAGTAGAGATCCATGTAATATTGTGACTGGCATAAGGTAGGGAGCCGTGGCGAAGCACGGGCATTCCACTAGTTAATTGTAATGAAGGAATATTTTTATTTACCTAGTCACTGGCTAGCGGCCTGAATACAACCAACACGGTTACTATGTCTGACCGCGCATCATCCAAAAAGAAGCAAACCTGCCGCACATATTTGGGTTGTGTCTGCTTAGCTGCGGCCGCGAGCAGAGGGGAGACAGCCAAAAATTCCCCAATGGGTTCTACCGAGCCCGCCCGCGACGAGCAGCAGCGCGAAGCCCGCCGCAAGCGCCGACAACGTCGTCGAGCGCGACGCAAGGCCGGCTGTCTTCCATCCTCTTCCGCTGAATCTGGGTAAGGTCCCGCGGCCTCCCCCTTACACTTAAGCTTTCTATTCCCTCTGCGGCGCGCGGCTGTTGAATCACTTCTTTTAGGGCAGAAAATGATTCTTTCTTTTTTTTATGACAAGCGAGAATACAAACCCAGCTTAGAGCTTGGCTCGCAAATTAGCTCAATCTCGATGCATGCTAGGTGAGCCTCGAAGAAATTTTATGCAACAGCATGCATGTGCCATGGTGAAAGGGGCTAGCTTTCGACCAACTACTTTGAAATTGGATTCGGTCTTCCTAATTTCACCAAGCCGTTCCATGAATGAGCCCTAGACTCCCATCCAGCGCCCAAGTTTATTGGTCTAAAGGTTGACGATTGGTATCACGCCTGTTGAGTTCCTAGTAACATTAGTCTTAGGCCTGTCCTGTATACTAGTTGTGGATTAAGTGTCAATGTATCTCTGAAAGTGTTTGAACCAGTTCTTTGTAATTATTGATTCTAGGACTGCTAGTTCCTGTAGGGTTTGGCGTCTTGCCAGGGGAGGTGGGGAGAGGAAGCAACATGGTACCGATACATATATAACAAATAGAGTAGAACTAAATTGGTGGATTAATACCGGGAGAGCACTGAATTTTGTGCATAGATGTAGAATAATATTGTTTCAAGTTAGTACAGATCTCTGACCTGTATCAACTTGGTTATAGCAAAATCATCATTCAGAATAATATGGATTGTTAACGATAAATTATCTTACTCATTGAGCTTGTTCCCCTCCAGGTCTGAAGAACATGTCGGAGGTACTGAAGAAGAAGCTGATTCATTCTCAGGGCAACTACCTGAGAGGATTGGCAAAAAAGGAAAATCACCCGTGAGTATTTTGGTGGAGGAGAAGGACCTGGATTCGTACCGTCGCGACTGGGAATCCTCTTGGGGCGGCAAGTTTGGCCTCTTCCGAGACTACAGTAATCTACTCAACCATCTCGTTCTTGCTTTACTTATCTTCTTACTACTGCATGCCTCAACCTGATCAGTTCCCTTACTGATCCTACAAAAAAATACTAGATTAGTTTCCCTGTAGGTAGCTTGTATCCTATGTCTGAACCAGAATTCTTGATTTAATGTTTGCCTTCTTGGCTGATTTGAGACTTTGCTGCAGCTTGTGTGAGAGCCATGCTCTTCACATGTAAACCCACCCCGCCACATGCTGGCGTCAAAACTTGCTTGCAGGTTTTCTCCATCAGAGTCACAGAGATCAATGATGGTCTCGAGTGGCCACTTGAGGTCTATGGCTTGGTTGCCACCCGAGACTCTGTGGATCATAATCGCAACATTATCTTCAGACGTGGAAGGGATGCCTGCCAAATTATCAATGAACAGGTTTTCCTTCTTATTTCTTTTGCTCATGGAGGGGGATAGAGGAAGTTCCCGCTAGATTATTTTCAAGTATACTGTGTGACTGTCTCGTTATACATAATTTAAGAGAGAATAGCCAAAATACCAGTAGTCAAAATCGAAAGTGCCAAAATACCACTACTAAAAAACAAAGAGCCAAAATACCACACACTTTCAGTTTTTCATGCCAAAATACCACTACTGACTAACCAAGACTAACATTTTCAATGAAAGACACAAATAACCTTACCTCTTCACATAGGGTAACTCCAAACCGCCCCCAAATGCCACTCAATTTTATCTACGGTATGCAAAAGGTTTTGCTAGTTTGATGTTGATTAACAGGAATGGCCACATCCATCCAGCTAGAAGAACGAGCAGTGGTGCATAGCTAATTACCTACGGTTGCCTATCCCGGCCAAAAAACAGCAGCCCTGCCTCCAATCCATAGCTACGCTGCCGACAGCCTGGCTGGATGCACACGCGTGCTCTGGAAAAGCAGCCGCCGAACGCCTTGCCTCGGCCTGGTCCTTGCGGATTTCGTTGGGGTGCAACCCCTCCCAGCGGCGGTGGGTCAAGGGGGAGTAACGTGCCGGCACTGGCGCTGCTATTGCTCCTCGTTCTACGAGGAGAAAGGTTAAAACGGATGCCTGTTAGATGAAATCAGGGTCAATTTTGTCAAGTCACAGAAATCAAACGGCTTGACTAACAGAGTCTGTTTGTCAATAGGTGATAGTGGTATTTTGGCATGAGAAAACCGAAGTTGAATGCTATTTTGGCAATTTGGTTTTAACTAGTGGTATTTTGGCACTTTTGGATTTAACTAGTGGTATTTTGGCTATTCTCTTCTAATTTAACCTTGATGAAGCACCAAAATAATTACTGTGCAGACCTCTTGCTATTGAAATGAGAATATATAGATCTCAAAAAAAAAATGAGAATATATAGCCATGGGAATGTTTTATCCAACAGTGGTTGTCCCAGTTTTACTTCTGCAAAGGCATAGGTGTTAGAATCTGACTTGTTAATGTTTATTTTCATTTAGTTTTTGGGTAAGATTATGCTCTTTAGCTGGCTTTGTTGAGGTTAATGTTCATTTTCATTTATGTGTGCTCTGGGCTGTTGGCTACTGCGTCCTTGTTTCTGGACGTAGTTACTTGATTTCTTAACGAGTACAGATGCTTGCAGGATTCATTTTTGCCGTTGCCTGGCCCGTCTCGTGCGGTCGTGTTCACTGACCCTGTCGATGTCGAAATCCAACTAAAACTGAAGGGCAGAACAGAGCCTGAAGACAAAGATTTGATTTCCAACGTGCTAGTATACAGACATGATTTCAGTAGTGACAGTTCTGGCAGTGCAGGCAACCTCGTGTGTAGCAGTTGTTCCAGCCAGTACTGCGCACTGGAGCTCACCTCCGCACTAATCGCCGGAGCGGTTGAGGCCACCATCATCAGCGCCGAAGTTATCCAGGGCCGATGGCCGAAAAACTTGGGAATCCGTGTCATCTCTGGTACCACCAGCATAAATGAGGATTTCATACTGCTCGATGCTCGAGACGGAAGGTTTCGGGTTGATCTAGCTGATGGTCTCATACGCCTTTCCAGAAACATTGTGTGTGTAGAACAAGATGGAGGACTGAAACTCTCTGTAGAGGCTTACAAGAGAAACGGAGATATCTATGAAGGATCCGCCGTTACAGTCTTGACACCCAAGAGATTCTCTGCGAGTCTTGGTATATGTAAGCTTAACTTCTGCACGGTTCGGTTCACTGTCGGTTGGTCATGCCTTGCGACAGTGAGTGATCTGATGGCCTATGGTATCTGAATCTGGTACAATCAACCATTTGGTCGTGTAGCATAGTATTAAGAGGATACCATTTTCCTGTTTCCACTTAGCTGTTCCAGACTTCCAGTTGTGTTAAGACTTAAGAGATGTAGTTTCGTTAACATGGTGATGGCATGTATGTGTCCAGACTAAGACTTGAGAGATGTAGTTTTGTTAACATGGTGATGGTATGTATGTGTCCAGACCACTATTTATAAGACATGTTTAGTCTAGACCGTTATTTATACCTGTGTCTTGGTTCATGAGCCATGCCATGCTGCTCTCTATAGTAGCATAATTAAGCATATTCACAAGTTAATTTCTTGTATTTGTGCATCACTGGCTTGTGGAAGCAAAGTGCAAGCTATCTCGATTGTAATGTTTTCATTGTACAAACATACCCTGTGTACAAACATCTTTTTCCAGCATCAGTACCATCTACACAGCATAAGGGTTCAAAAAAACTGTAAACGTTCGATGTTTATACGGCAGTAGGATTTGGTCAGTAATATCTCCTTCGAGGAATGTATTCTCCGCTTCTTGGATAGTCTGCTCCACTTAGATGAGGCGGAGGAAGATAAGTGTATGCATATTCACCCTACAAACGGATAAGAAATAATTCAGATATAGACCCCTGACCACAGATTGTCAGAAAGACGACAAGTGAAGGTTTAGAAACATTAAGTCACACTCTCAAAAATACATGTTGGCATGGAATCTGATCCCACAAACGTGCAAATTATCAATTTCAAATACTTTATATTTTGAGCTACACAAAAATGATAAAAGTGTAGATCTGAGTAGTACATTTTGAAATCTCCAAAACATATCAGATTTTATTATTTTTGTGTACCACAAAATAAAAAAATTTCGGGTTGAGATTTTGCATGATTGT
This sequence comes from Lolium multiflorum, assembly GCA_030979885.1. Taxonomy (NCBI): domain Eukaryota; kingdom Viridiplantae; phylum Streptophyta; class Magnoliopsida; order Poales; family Poaceae; genus Lolium; species Lolium multiflorum. The sequence continues at coordinate 40,796,438 of CM061751.1, read as the reverse complement.
GAGATGTATCACTAAAAATCTCCAAAATTGTTTTCAGATTTTTTGATAACTTATAAAAATGTATTTTAATTTTTTAAATGGCGAGAGCACTGGAGCTCGGGAGCCAAAAGCACTTTCCGAGATTGACCACGTTAAAATACAGTCAATAGCTTTATCATCCACAGTAACAGAATGAATATAATTATGTTGACTTAACAAACTATATCAGTTTAGTTTTTCCAACAAGTAATTCTGATTGAAAATATAGATTAAATTACAGGAAGACGTTGTAGTGAATGAGTGAGAAAGAATATAGACCTGGTATTGAGGATTGCTTGTGTAACCATAATAGGCTGGTGGTGGAGCTGCTATTTCTGTTAAACGAAACAACAAAAAATGATTACAGAATGAACTGGCTTAGCCTACATGAAAGCAAAATCAACACCAGTGCAAGAGTTCAAACAAAATCAACTCAATAGCACCACCGGAAATGTACCAAATTCCAATCTAGTCAAATCCTCACAAAATCAACAATGCCACTCCCAGTAGCATATGCATAAAAATTGCAATCTAGCTGCTGGGTTTTATAATTGAGCTATTGGGTTTTATGGTCCTTTGAGATATCAGGTTTTTCATCGCCGGTTGCATCTTTTTTATATAGATAATTAATTAAACATCCCATGATGGGGAAGAACAGAGCATAGGAAGTTGTCTTCTGCTTTCGTTGTCCTGTCTGGTTTAGTAGCTTTTGATTAGGGGATTGCTCTTTCTGTTTTGTGTTCGCCTTGGAGAGGCGTCTTTGTTTTTAGAGATCTTGCTGTGCACTTTTACGTAACCAGGTTATCCCTGGATGTACTGAACATTGTTCGTTGGCTTTGATAAAAGGCCAGGCCAAGAGCCTTTTCTCCAGCCAAAAAATAGGAAGCACGGGCTGCGGCGGCTTGTGCTCGGTAGCTGGAGACAGCATTGAGCTTATTTTTACAACTCTGGAGGTATGCAAGTTAATTCTGTGCAAAACTCCAGAGCGAACCCTAGTGCAAGCCTCACTCACTACCTCTCAGGGTGTACTACAGTTATACCGAGACACAAGTTTAATGGGCTGTGGGTTGTATCGGCCAGTCAATATTGGGAATTTCAGTATTTAAATTTTCTTGCCAGTTACATATCTGAGAGTTACGGGACGTGTATCGGCATCAGATAGACATATTGATATAGGTGCGCCACCTTGACAAAGTATCGGTGCATCATAGACGCGAAAGCGGAGGCAGAGTCAACATTCTTGTTGGTGCCAAGAAATACAGGGTAAATCTAAGCGGTAGAAGTAATCATAAGGAGTCACTCAGGACGTGTCCGACAACATGGAAACAACAGTTATGTGACGGCTTACAGATAAAAGCACGCCTATGAGACAAGCCACGGGTGTAATTCATCCGGTATAGGTGGTTAAGAATTGCAACGTGCCTTTGTAACTGGGCGGTAAATATCTGGACTCGTGCAATACTTGAGCAGGGTATGCACTTATTCCAAGAGAAACCAAGAACATGACTTCCAGTCTATAAGATATTAAGATATACTCAAATGTATATCTCGACTAAATCATAGTGTCTATTATGTGCAGTTATTAGAGGAACTAAAAGATGCACATCTACATGGACTAGACAGTATTAAAGACTGTACCTCTAGTGTAAGGAAGACCATCAATATGATGGTAATTTGACGGTGTAACTCTGCAAAACCATGGAAATACCAAATAAGTTACATGTTTGGAGGCGAATCTTCTCAGTACCAAATAAGCAGCAAGACGAAATGGAAACAAAACCTCGGCTGATCATACACATAGGTGACTTGAACATGATCTGCGGGTGCACGAACACGATTTACAGGAGGGATGTATCCAGCATGAGGTTCCTAAAGGCATGCATGCATTAATATGATGTATACATGAAACATAGATGGCGTAAAAAAATGAGAATACGTGTATAAAGACGAAGAATTTGATGTATACCAGGTCACGAGAATTTGGTTTAGATCTGGATGATGCGCCCGCAATGGGGTGAGAATCGTTAGTCACATATCGAGGTCCCAAAGAACGTTTCATATTTCCAGAAGATTCTCCTGCATAGGCAGCTCTAGCATAACCACCATGACGTGCTCTGTTGGAAGGTTTTGTCAGGACATCACCTGCACAAAATTACAGGTATAAGAAACAGCACCCATTAACAAAGTTAAACAAAATTATCAGAGAACATACGATTCTTCCGTGCTTTCTTCAGTAGTCTTTCATTTACAGCGATATTTTCAGTCTTCCCAGCTTTCCGTTTGCCCTTGTACAGGTTGGATGCTTGTGGTACCTCCGCATCAACTTGTGAGGTCAGCTTACTCGTGTTACCTTTTGGCAATTTATGTGAACTCTTCTTCACCATGACCTCTTTTTTGTGGTCCTTTTTCTTTATAGAATTGTTAGCGTCTTCAGAAGTTGCACCACTACTGACCTTGGACCCACCTTTAGCACCCTTCTTGTCCAGATGTATTTCCCGACGTGGTCGAGCAAGACTCGCAACCAACTACGTAAAGAAAGAGAACAATAGTGCAGGCAAGTTAGCAACCAATAGCAGCTTAGATGAATCAACACAAGCAGGATTTAGGATTTAGAATACCTTAACTTCACCACCAATCTTGGCACTGTTTATCCCTTCCACACAAGCTAATGCACTCTTCCTGAATGAAAATTCAACAAAAGCAATTTTCTTTTTTGACTTCTTTAGAAGGCGAACTTCCTGAATCTCCCCATATGATTTGCAACACTCTTCAATGTTCCCCTTATTCCAAGAAAGAGGAACATGTTCAAGGTATACTGATTTAACCTGCAGACAAAGTAACAGTAAATTACAAAACAATGATACTATTTCCAACATGGGTAAATAAACTTTATGGGAAAAGTACAAAAATGTTGGTATATACATGTGGCTTGGCCAAATATAAGCCTGCATACAAAACATAGTATTCCTCCGATTCATATTAATTGACTCCAATATGAATGTATCTAGAACTAAAATATGTCTAGATACATCCATATTAGAGTCAATTAATATGAACCGGAGGGAGTACTGAACTTTTGTGGGATACATGGAAGCTCCTATGTGATTTAAGATACTTCTGGTTGTTTAGCAACAATCATTTGCTAGCAAGGAGCCTAGTAACAAACTTGCGTTCTAAACCTAAAAATAAATCAACTCTGTATATCCGTAACTGGCCCAACACTCAGTTATGAGGATTGACACAACCCTGTTTCAACGAAAGGAAAGAGGGATTGGAGCACACAGGGGCTACACACATGGTCATGATACCAAAAGCATCGCAGAATGTTGAATGGTACCAGACCTGGATCATTAAAATTGGTGGCCTTACTCTTCATGTGCAAGAAACCACCCTACCGCCACGAATCTGAGAACTGGAACCAGAGAGACCATAATAACTCAATTTGGCAACCCTAGCTCCGGATATGCATAATCGAACCCCTTAAAGATCTGAGTGAAGCATTCATGCAAGGTTTTCCATGTGCGACAAAACCTTGCAGTGTTTATCTAAGGAAGAGAAAGGAAGTCATGATAGCAGGATGGAATAAGATGGATTGTCTGATTAGAGGAGAATAAGCAAATCGGGCTGGGCCCTGGATGTGTAGATAAATCACAATCCTGACAACTTGATCCAAAACAACTGAGGCCCATGGAAAAGAGCAGAAGTCCCAAAGTTCAAATATAAGTGAAACAACAAAGATAGATATAGACAACTAACCATCCAAAGTTTCTGATCTATTTGGTTATGATTGATATTTGCTATGGTAAAATAGTTCAGTCTCCAAAAATGTGTAACCAAGAGAACAGAGCGTCGCTCTGCTGGCAAGGACAGCGAGTGCATATCCAGCCCGGAGTCCCAGACTCTGCAGGTGATCAGGTTGTTTCTTCTATCAATATGCCACCAAGGGCTAGTCCTGGTTGGTCTCATTTAAAACAATGTGCAACCAAAATATGTGTTCACGTTCCAAAAGTTTGACCAAACAAACCTAGCTGACTTATGGACACATACTGCATATTATGATCTGTTATTTTTGACTGAAGACACCATTCAGAAGGTAGGTTCATTACCTGGTTCAAATAACTCTTAACAGCCAAAATTGATGACATAGAACAACAAATCAACTAAGAACTATCCAAGACATCCTAATATCTTAGAATTAAACAGGCAATAGCTGCTTACCTTCAGAGCAAGCTCTTGACTTGATTCTGTAGGGGTTCGAGCATATTCTTTCTCACTTCTATCAATGTCGACAAGTGCATCTGGTTGCTGTAACTTCTGAAGTGCGCTTTCGGTAGTGTCAGGCGCAGCAAATTTGAGGAAACTAATCCCTCTGTTTCGTCCTCCAGTATCAGGATCATCAGGTAAAGTCATTTCAAATTCTTCGATTCCAATACTTTTCAATGAGAGTAGCACCTGCAAATTATAGTTGGGAAAACAAGTAAACTAAATGAAGTAGATCATGTCGCATCTTCAGAGACATTTGAAAGCTGGTAGAATTGTGTTCCTCTATTATATCGATACAAATAAGAATGGATAGTGATGTATGCAGTCATTCCGTTTGGATAGAGGATTAATTCATTCAGTTCTTATTAAATCAATACATTATTCACATAGAAATGATTCTACATAAATACAATTCCTTGCATAAAAAACTCTTTTTACAAATGAGGCTAGACAACCTAGCTCTTATTTTTAATATCTTGATCTACTTCTGGATTCAAATATTCAAACACATAAGTGTTGTAGGTTCACAGGATTTTGTAGGATTCCAATCCTTAGGATATGTTCCTATGGATTGCCTTTGGATCAAGGGAATGGTGCTACGCAAATTCCTGGATTCGATTCCTATGACTCAATTCCATACGAAACTGAACATCCACTCCAACCTCTTTCTTAGAATCAATCACGTAGGATCGAGGAACTTTTCCTGTGTTTTCATGTGTTCCATCCAAATGACTATTCCAGCAGTTTTACTGTGTTTTACAATCCTCTGTTTTGCACAGGCAAACCTTGTCAGATTCCTGTGCTTTTACTATTCATGTGTTTCTCAATCATGTGATCCAAAGCGGCCCTCAAATACAACTAATGAATTAATGCCGTTTTGCAATGTCATTCTACAGCTGTATTGGTGAATTGCGATTTTTCCGCAGCACATTCAAGTGTATGCAACTTCTACTACAGGAAATTATTTGAACTTCACCCTTTCATTCCTCTATATATAATTAACTCAGTTTTCACTGTCTGCTTTCCATGAGGTCCATGACCCTTGCTATATTAATTTGTTTGAATAAGACATAAAGCAGAAAAACCTTTAGTGGGCTATGGTACTTTATGATTCCTCAACACCAATTATCAATGCTGTTTGGTTATTGAGCTAAATATTAATTCAACTGTCCAAGTATATTGTGCGTGCCTCATCTCATATCCCATGAACTAAGTGAATGAACATATCTTTGTATCTGGAATGTTAGTCTGTTAGAAAGATCAGCAACATTTCAGTTGTAGCATGATGGCGCCAAAGAAAAGGAGCCTTTTGTACACATAAAGATTACTTTTTTTTTAGTTTGATATCTTCCGAAGAGCTGAGCAGCCTCAGTAAGTACTTGTTGACATGAGAATATTCTCATATTTAAATATAATCAAACGGTAAAACTGTTGTAAAAATACATAGTTGCCATAACAAATTTTCTAAATATCAGGATAAGGTAAAGCTCGCTATATCTCACCTGCTCTTTTGTCCAGCTCTTGCATATGTTTTTAAGGTAAAGGGTATTCTTAACTCGAGAAGCTGATACTTTGACCTTTTCCCCTGTCACCTGAGAAAAAGAAACAACGAGAATTATGGTCATTATTCAATTAACTAAGACATACTCAATGAAAAACTATTTGAAGGACTAAGGGTTTATTGCATCAAAACCTCAACTCCATCCTTAAATTCAGTGAGAGCCTTCTTTGCAGCTTCAGTGCTCATGTAACGAACAAATGCAATGCGGTTGTTCTTTTTTTTAGCAGCATTAACTATTTTAGTAGATACGATCTCCCCGAACTGAGAGAATACCACTGTAATGTCTTCCTCGGTACAACCCTTAGGCAATCTACCAACAAATATTTCAAGGTCTTTAACATTCCCCACTGAAACTGAACCCAGCATAGCAAATGAGGGGTCGAATTCACCATTCTGTGCCCCGAACTGGCAGGCAACGACATCCTTATCGGTATCCCGATGTGAACCTTCATCCCCAGATTCTCCGTGTTCTTCGGGCAGTTCATTCTTGTCTGGAGTATATATGGAAAAATTAACCGCTTTATGATCATTGGCTAGTTGGACACAGTATATAGGGCAAAAGAAACATGACTATTTCATGGAATCTATACTTCTAATCCAACAGGATATATAGCCACACATAGTGCTCAGAATATGAACATGTTATATAACGAAAATTACACAAGGGTTGATATTTATATTTATAAAGGTCCCTTGCAGTTTTTTCCTCACGATGCTAGTAGACAAATAAACTAGACTAAACACTCCAACCACGAGGGGAGATGGTTTAACTGAGGTAGCACTCAGTCTCTATGGGCAACCTTACTTTATGTAAAGAGACCGACAAAATTGGGCATATATATCATATGAATCAGTTAATTGCCAGTTTCATGCCGCTGTTGTATTTGACTCCTAAGTTGTCAGCATAAGCAAGTGAGGGTATGAGATCTCACGACGAAGCCTAAACCAAATCTCAGTTTTCCACGCAACACCAGCTAATATCTCAGTTCCTCCGCCCTCGACCTTACGCCTCCAATACAAGGTTATCACCATCAAGAAGTTAGCATTGAACTGCGTATTAGACGTGCAATGTGCAATAGGCTCAGCCTCTTACTTACCATCTACTGCGGCGCCTTCTCCCGAGACCTCAGCGGCATCCTCTTCCATCACATCATCCTTCAGATTCTCCTCCTCTGGATGTTCTTGCCCCTCATCCTCCTTGGCAGGCTCCTCTGCCACCGCAGACTCCAACCCTGCATCTTCACCGCCGCCATCTTTCACCATCGATTTCTCCTCGTCGGCTCCCTCCATGGTCACCGTCCTCTCCGACTCAGTCGCTGCAGCCGGGCCGTCCCCCTGGCCCGTCGCCAACACCGTCTCCTCCTCGCTACCCTTGCCTCCATCGGCTTCGTCCTCAGGGTCCTCCTCCGCTTCCTCGGGATCCTCCTCTGCTTCTTCGGGATCCTCCTCCACTTCCTCATCGGGATCCTCCTCCGCTTCCTCGGGTTCCTCCTCCACCTCCGGCTCCTCAACGGACTCCGCCCCGGTGGCCACCTCACCGCGACTCTCCACCGCCCCGCCACCAACCTCCGTAACCCTAGCACCAGCCTCCGCCGTGTCAGGCGGGGCCTCGCCCACAGCTGGAGGGGCCGGAGGGGAGCTCTCTGAGGCGGCGGGCGCACCCAGGGCCCGCCGGGGCCTCCTGGCTGGAGGCATGAGGGTGCGAGGATTTGTTGCGCAGGATTTTGCTGTCGTGGTTCGACGGCGAGATGAGACGACCGACGGAAGGAGGAAGATGATGGTCTGGTTCGATTGGCTCAATCCGGCTCGGAACTTTTTTCCCCGTCCTTCAGTTCATAGGGAGGGTCGAGACCGGAAATGGTGAATGGAACCTGGGTACGCGCGCACGTTTACAAAAAGTTCAAAATAATGCTATTTAAAAGTTTCAAAAAAATGTGAAGTAAAATTTTGCATGTATATACTATGTTGATACTTGCTGTGTGGAAAAATACCATTGTATGTGACCTACAAAAATGACAAATGCAAATTCCTATTCCGTGAATAGTTTCCTGTTCACTATTCTCATTTGGACATTTTGTCATTTTATGCGGGCACACATAGTATTTTTTCGTGAAAACTTACACGAGTAAGTATCAACATAATATGTACATGCAAAAATTTATTTCACATTTTTTTGAAATTTTTTAAATAACATTTTTTGAACTTTTCGTAAACGGGTGCGCGCGTACCCAGGTTCCATTCGTCCGGGTCGGGGTCGAGACCGACTTTTGTGAACCCATTTTTTCAAAAAGTGGGTTTGTGATGTCAAAACATTGTTTCAAAAATCGAAACACAAAATGATTGCAAAGATGATCTCAAACATGTGCCCTGGACATGAGTTTCGTTCTGAAAAAACATTTTATTTTTCCTTGGCAAAAAAGTGAAATTTTACAGGGCTATATAGCAGATACATGTGTGACATATTTTGTCTTTTTTAGATTCTGAAATAAAAAAGTGGTTTCTCCGCGAAAACTTTCTACGCACACATGGAACATATATACGTACCCCGATATTTTTATTTCAGAATTTTTTCACATTTCAAAAATGCATTTTCAACCTGGGTTCACGTGCACCCAGGTTCAACTGGGGCTTTTCCGGGTCTTTTTCCTTTCTTAGAGCATCTCTAGCACACCCCGTAAATCCCACCGAACTAAACTTTTCCGATGGATTTACGGGTTCGGGCCGAAACGCGCGCAGAACAGAGCCTGAATACATGGGCCGGCCCGTAAATGAAGTTCATGGGTCCGAGAAATCGAGCGGACGCTCCGTATTAAAAGGGTTCGCGGAGGTAAGTTCGGTTCGCAAACCCTACTCCCCTCCTCCATTTCTCTCCCTCCGTCGCCGCCAGTCGCCAGCACCGACGAGCAATCCACGCGCAACTAGCCACCGATCCGTAGCCCGCCGCCATGCTATGGCCTCCCGTGGAGGTTCCGATGGCCGTGTCGCAGGATTGGGCGGCGGCGACTCGCCGCCGCGTCCGCCTGTCTTCCGCACCGAGGCGGAGCGGCGCAAGTGGAAGAGGAGCGAGGGCAGGCGCAAGAGGAGCGCTCGCTGCTGGATGAACTGGGGGCTCACGCCCGCAGGGAAGCTCGCGCGCTTCGTCAACCAAGGCGAGGGTTCCTCCTCGGGCGTCCTACCGCGCCCCGTGGCGCGCGCGCGACGGAGGAGGACCTCGTCCCCGCGCGGTCGCCTACCTTCTCCGTCGGGGACTACGTCCACGGCAGCGACGAGGAGGAGGCCCTCATGGCGCAGACCTGCGCCATCAGCGAGGCGGAGGCGAGGGCGCGCTTCCGTCGGGAGGAGTCCGACGTCGTCCGCCAGGTCAGGGAGTACGAGGCGGCCCACCGGGAGGCCCGCTTCCGCCAAGTCAAAGCTCGAAATAGTCGAGCTTGACAAGGACGACGCGTGAAGATCTTCCACGCCGCCGACCATCTCCGCCAGCACCGGCACCGCGCCGTGCCATAGGTCATATAGGCCGCATTTTGCTTAGCTAGGTTGCGCTTGCCGGTGTACCAGTATTTACGTTTTCAATTGCAAGAACTATGTAAGTATCGATGCTCAATCGGAGCATCTACGTCATCTAGAACTATGATCATCGTCTCAATTTACCCGCGCCAATTCGAATTCCTCTTTTCAGTTCCATTTTACAGTTTCTATTCTGCGCCACTGCGAATTTCGTCAGAACTCGCGTTTTCGGTGCACTGAATTCGGTGTTTTCAGTTTGCGTTTTTTCGGGCTCTACTAGAGATGCTCTTAGAACAACTCTAAGAGCATTACTAGCGGTGCCCTCAAATCAGTAAACCTCAAAGCCAATTTGAGGGCTGAGAAAACGCGAATATGAAGATCCAAAACGGCTGGAGCAAATCAGTGCCCTCAAACCAACCCTCAAAATAGGATTGCTTTGAGAGTACTGATCTGCGTACCGGCCTTCAAACCCTCAAAATAGGATTTCGACAGTTTCAAACACACAATAACAGTTTACATCACATAATAATCATTCTATCTATCATAAAACACCAGCAAATAATAGTTTCAAACACACAATAATAAGTCGACTTATTACAACAATGTTTTCTGCAAATTACAATAATAGTTCGAAGCAAATAGAACATAAATAAGTGTTCGAAGCAAATGGAACATTGGCCACGGCCACGGACAAGCGAATGAATGAACTAGGTAGATCATTGGCCACGGCCAAGCAGCTGCCAGTGGTGCTCGACCAGATCATCGCGGAGCTGATTATGAGTGGTGGCATTTTCAATATCCCGATGTGCCTGGAGAAAAGCTTGAAGGCGATCGGGGTTCCTCTCCGCTCGAACTCGGGTACCAACATTGTCATAAAAACATGGCAACTTTAACCCCCTCTCGTCCTCGAGTATCATGTTGTGTAGAATGACACAACACTTCATGATGTTCACAAGGGTTTTCTTGTCCCAAAAACAAGCTAGATCCCGAACAATGGCAAATCTTGCTTGCAAAACTCCGAAAGCTCTCTCAATATCTTTGCGGGCTGCCTCTTGTGCCTTTGTGAAATTAGCTTCTTTCTTTGATAAGGGTTTTCCTTTCTTCTCTTTAATGGACTTCACAAGAGTTGCCCACTCAGGATAAATGCCATCGGTGAGATAGTATCCCATTGTGTACTCATTGTCCATGAATTTGTAATTTCAAGTTGGAGCATCACCTGAAGCTAGTCTTGCAAATAAAGGAGACCTTCGAAGTACAATGATGTCATTGAGTGTTCCCGGCAACCCAAAAAAATGCATGCCAAATCCATAGGTCCTCCGATGCCACGGCCTCAAGCACAATGGTAGTATCACGGCTTTTACCGCAATACATTCCATGCCATGCCTTTGGGCAAATTTTCCATGTCTAATGCATGCAATCTAGACTACCAAGCATGCCCGACCATCCCCTTTTTTCATTCATCTCCATCAATCTCTTTGTCATCCTCGTTCGGAGCTCGAAGATACCAATCGCCATAAAAACGGATGACTATCTTGGCAAACATACGCACGGACTCCGTGGTTATATCTTGGCCAATGCGAAGATACTCGTCTGTATAGTCCGCGGGTATGCCATAGGCGATCACCCGCATTGCCGCCGATATCTTCTGAAATGCACTAAATCCCATGGTGCCGGCTGCGTTTCTACGCCGCTTGAAATAGTTTGAGTTGGCCTCGCAATCTTTCACTATTTTCACAAACAAGTCGCGGCGCATTCGGTACCTTCTATGGAAGACGCGAGGTGGATATGTTGGTACCTCTGCAAAATAGTCTTGCATGAGTTGGTCGTGGCCGAGAGCGCGGTTCCTAGGGATGCAAGTGCGACCCATCTTCGACCCCTGCCTGCGATCAAGCAGCATCGAGCGGTCTTGAATCTCCTTCACGACAACGAGAGCAACTGTCATATCGATGTCATCGTCTTCAAGCAGCTCTTCGATGTCCAAATCATCCGACGATGACCAATCGGTACTGTCGGACATCGCATTGTCCATGTTCTCATCCATCTAAAATATCAGGACACATACAATTAATCTAAATGAACCAAAAACGAAAATACAAAAACAAATTGATGAAGCTTTACCGTCGGAGGCCGGGGCAGCTCGCCGCGGCCGGGGTCGGAGGCGGCACGGCGGGGTCGGAGGAGGACAGGGTCGGGGCGAGAGAGGCCGAGGCAGACCAGAGGAGGAGGCAGAGATGCGGCCAGAGGCAGACGCGTCGATGCGGGGTCGGAGGCGGCGCGACGGGGTCGGGGCGGGAGAGGCAGAGACGGACTAGAGGAGGAGGCGGCGGGGCGACCAGAGGCGGAGGAGGACGTGTCGCAGGCGAGGTCGGAGGCGGTGCGGCCAAATCGGGGCGGAGGGCGAGGAAGCGGGGCCGGCGACGAGTCGGGGCAGCGGGGCGAGCTCGGAGGACGGCGAATCGGGGCAGTGTGGTGGATTTGGTTCGTGTGATCACTAAGACAATGCGAGGGATATTGTTTTGAGTGGGAGTTCACCTAGTTTTTAATTTTGTTGAATTAAAACTTGAACTCAATTTGTCATAAACTTAGTCTAAACTATTGCAAATATATGGTGTAGATCATGGCGTCCCCATCAATCAATTTTAACCGGTTCCTAGAGAAAGAAAAGCTTAAAAGCAATGGTAGCAACTTCACCGACTGGTTCCGTCATGTGAGGATCTTCCTCAATGGCGGAAATCTGCAATATGTGCTCGAAGCACCGCTAGGTCCCCCACCACCCCCTGCAGTATCGAGGAAGAAAAGAATGTTTTCGAGAATCGGACTAAAGTGTACTCTCAAGTTCGGTGTGCCATCCTATGCAGCCTAGAGCGAGCTTCAAAAGCGTTTTGAGCACCACGACCCTTGTGAGATGATCCGTGAGCTCAAAGTTATCTTTGAAACTCATGCGGACGTGGAAAGCTATGAAACCTCGAAGCAGTTCTTTGGCTGCATGATGGAAGAGGGCAGCTCCGTTAGTGAGCACGTGTTCGCTATGTCCGGACACGCGAGGAAGCTCAGTGACTTGGGGATTGTGATCCCTAACCAGCTGGGTATTCATCGTGTTCTCCAATCACTGCCACCAAGTTACAAGGACTTCGTGATGAACTACAATATGCAGAACATGAACAAGGAGTTACCTGAACTCTTATCCATGCTGAAATCTGTTGAGGTTGAGATACGAAAGAGCACCAAGTGTTGATGGTCAATAAGACCACCAAGTTCAAGAAGCAGGGCAAACCTAAGAAGGACCTCAAAAGGGTGGCAAGAAAGCTGCCACTCATCCTGAGAAGCCTAAGGGTGGTCCTAAACCCGATCTTGACTGCTATTCGCAATGGGAAGGGGCAGACGGAATTGCTCCAAGTATTTGGCGATCGAGCGGTCTTGTCAAGAAGAAGAAAGGTATATCTGATATACATGTTATAGATGTTTATCTCACTAGTTCTCGTACTAGTGCCTGGGTATTTGATACTGGTTCGGTTGCTCACATTTGTAACTCGAAACAGGAACTACGGAATAAACGAAGCCTAGCGAGGGATGAAGTGACGATGCGCGTTGGAAATGGATCCAAGGTCGATGTGATCGCTGTCGGCACGCTCCCTCTACATCTACCATCGGGATTAGTTTTAGACCTTAATAATTGTTATTTGGTGCCTGCGTTGAGCATGAACATTATATTTGGATCGTGTTTAATGCAAGACGGTTATTCATTTAAGTCTGAGAATAATGGTTGTTCTATTTTTATGAATAATATCTTTTATGGTCATGCGCCTGAGAAGAATGGTTTATTTCTATTAAATCTCGATAGTAGCGATACACATGTTCATAACATTGATGCTAAGCGAATTAAATTGAATGATAATTCTACTTATATGTGGCACTGTCGTCTTGGTCGTATTGGAGTGAAACGCATGAAGAAACTCCATTCTGATGGATTACTTGAGTCCTTGACTTTCAGTCACTTGACAGATGCGAGGCATGTATAATGGGAAAAATGATTAAGACTCCATTATCTGGTATTATGGAGCGAGCTACAGACTTATTGGAAATCATACATACCGATGTGTGCGGACCAATGAGTGTAGCCTCGCGCGGTGGTTATCGTTATGTTCTAACCTTCACGATGATCTGAGTAGATATGGGTATATCTATTTCATGAAACATAAATCCGAGACTTTCGAAGTTCAAGGAATTCCAAAGTGAAGTAGAAAATCAACGTAACAAGAAGATCAAGTTTCTGCGTTCTGATCGCGGAGGTGAATATCTGAGTTATGAGTTTGGCATGCATTTAAAGAAATGAGGAATACTTTCACAGTTGACACCGCCGGGAACACTGATGTCTACGGGTGCTTCTATTCTTGTAGACAGTGTTGGGCCTCCAAGAGCAGAAGTTTGTAGAACAGCAGCAAGTTTCCCTTAAGTGGATTACCCAAGGTTTATCGAACTCGGGAGGAAGAGGTCAAAGATATCCCTCTCATGCAACCCCGCAACCACAAAGCAAGAAGTCTCTTGTGTCCCCAACACACCTAATAGGTGTACTAGTTCGGCGAAGAGATAGTGAAATACAAGTGGTATGAATGAATATGAGCAGTAGTATGGCGCGAGAAAATAGCTTGCTGGCGTGCGATTGATGGTAGTAATATTGCGAGAAGTAAACAAGCGAGTAACGCTAGTGATAACGCGTAAAAACAGTAACAAGCAAGCGATAGCGGTATTTAGGAACAAGGCCTAGGGAATAGACTTTCACTAGTGGACACTCTCAACATTGATCACATAACAGAATAGATAAATGCATACTCTACACTCTCTTGTTGGATGATGAACACATTGCGTAGAATTACACGAACCCTCAATGCCGGAGTTAACAAGCTCCACAATTAAATGTTCATATTTAAATAACCTTAGAGTGCAAGAAAGATCGAAACGACTAAACCAAGTACTAACATAGCATGCACACTGTCACCTTCATGCTTATGTAGGAGGAATAATACACATCAATACTATCATAGCAATAGTTAACTTCGCAATCTACAAGAGGTCATGATCATAGCATAAACCAAGTACTAACACGGATGCACACACTGTCACCATTACATCGTGCAGGAGGAATAAAACTACTTTAATAACATTGCTAGAGTAGCACATAGATTAATTGTGATACAAAACACATTGCAATCATAAGAGATATAAATAAGCACTTCACTACGCCATTCATAACAGTGAATAAGTATTCTGTGAAATATAGCCTAAGAGACCCACACGGTGCACACACTGTCACCTTTACACACGTGGGACAAGGAGTCTCCGGAGATCACATAAGTAAAACTCACTTGACTAGCACAATGACATCTAGATTACAAGCATCATCATATGAATCTCAATCATGTAAGGCAGCTCATGAGATTATTGTATTGAAGCACATAGGAGAGAGATGAACCACATAGCTACCGGTACCGAGCCTTGATGGAGAACTACTCCCTCCTCATGGGAGCAACAGCGGTGATGAAGATGGCGGTGGAGATGGCAGCGGTGTCGATGGAGAAGCCTTCCGGGGGCACTTCCCCGTCCGGCGGGTGCCGGAACAGAGACTCTGTCCCCGGATCTTGGCTTCGCGATGGCGGCGGCTCGGAAGGTTTCGCGTACCGTGGCTTCCTCCTTAAGGGTTTTCGACGCAGGGGCTTTATATAGGCGAAAGGGCAGCGTCAGAAGGTCGAAGGGGCGACGACACCATAGGGCCGCGCAGCCAGGGGGTGGGTGATACGTCTCCAACGTATCGATAATTTCTTATGTTCCATGCTACTTTATTGATGATACCTACATGTTTTATGCACATTATATGTCATATTTATGCATTTTCTGGAACTAACCTATTAACAAGATGCCGTTGCTGTTTTCTGCTGTTTTTGGTTTCAGAAATCCTAGTAAGAAATATTCTCGGAATTGGACGAAACTTTCGCCCAGGGTCCTATTTTTGCACGAAGCTTCCGGAAGACCGAAGAGATAACGAAGTGGGGCCACGAGGCAGCCGGGAGCTAGGGCGGCGCGGCCCGTGCCTGGGCCGCGCCGGCCTACCCCGGGCCTCGTGTGGCCCCCCGCGTTGACCTTCCGCCTACTTAAAGTCTTCGTCGCGAACCCCCAAGACCGAGAGCCACGATACGAAAACCTTCCCGAGACGCCGCCGCCGCAATCCCATCTCGGGGATTCGGATCGCCTCGCACCTGCCGGAGAGGGGATTCATCTCCCGGAGGACTCTACACCGCCATGGTCGCCTCCGGAGTGATGAGTGAGTAGTTCACCCCTGGACCATGGGTCCATAGCAGTAGCTAGATGGTCGTCTTCTCCTTGTTGTGCTTCATTGTTGGATCTTGTGAGCTGCCTAACATGATCAAGATCATCTATCTGTAATACTATATGTTGTGTTTGTCGGGATCCGATGGATAGAGAGTACTATGATTATGGTGATTATCAATCTATTGTTTATGTGTTTTTTATGATCTTGCATGCTCTCCGTTATTAGTAGAGGCTCGGCCAAGTTTGTACTCTTAACTCCAAGAGGGAGTATTTATGCTCGATAGTGGGTTCATGCCTCCATTAAATCTGGGACAGTGACAGAAAGTTCTAAGGTTGTGGATGTGTTGTTGCCACTAGGGATAAAACATTGATTCTATGTCTAAGGATGTAGTTGTTGATTACATTACGCACCATACTTAATGCAATTGTCTGTTGCTTAGCAACTTAATACTGAATGGGGTTCGGATGATAACCTGAAGGTGGACTTTTTAGGCATAGATGCAGTTGGATGGCGGTCTATGTACTTTGTCGTAATGCCGGATTAAATCTCACTATATTTATCATATCATGTATATGCATTGTTATGCCTTTCTCTATTTGTCAATTGCCCGACTGTAATTTGTTCACCCAACATGCTTTTATCTTATGGGAGAGACACCTCTAGTGACTGTGGACCCGGTCCTATTCTTTACATAGCATACAATCTACTGCAATTGTGTTTTACTGTTTTCTTTGCAAACATCTTCCACTCGTACGTTTAATCCTTTGTTACAGCAAGCCGGTGAGATTGACAACCTCACTGTTTTGTTGGGGCAAAGTACTTTGGTTTTGTTGTGCAGATTCCACGTTGGCGCTGGAATCCCTGGTGTTGCGCCGCATCACATTTCGCGACCATCAACCTTCAACGTGCTTCTTGGCTCCTCCTGGTTCGATTAAACCTTGGTTTCTTTCTGAGGGAAAACTTGCCACTGTGCGCATCATACCTTCCTCTTGGGGTTCCCAACGGACGTGTACATTACGCGCATCAAGCTTTTGGCGCCGTTGCTAGGGAGATCAAGACACGTGCAAGGGAGTCTCCACTTCTCAATCTCTTTACTTTGTTTTTGTTGCTTTATTTTATTTACTACTTTGTTTGCTGCACTAAATCAAAATACAAAAAAATTAGTTGCTAGTTTTACTTTATTGTCTTGCTCTCTATATCAAAAACACACAAAAATTAGTTACTTGCATTTACTTTATCTAGTTTGTTTTATTTACCGTTGCTAAAATGAATACCCCTTAAAATACTAAGTTGTGTGACTTCACAAATGCAAATAATAATGATTTCCTATGCACACCTATTGCTCCACCTGCTACTACAGCAGAATTCTTTGAAATTAAACCTGCTTTACTGAATTTGGTTATGAGAGATCAATTTTCTGGTGTTAGTTCTGATGATGCTGCTGCCCATCTCAATAATTTTGTTGAACTTTGTGAAATGCAAAAGTATAAAGATGTAGATGGTGATATTATTAAATTGAAAGTGTTTCCTTTCTCATTAAGAGGAAGAGCTAAAGATTGGTTGCTATCTTTGCCTAAGAATAGTATTGATTCATGGACTAAATGCAAGGATGCTTTTATTGGTAGATATTATCCTCCCGCTAAAATTATATCTTTGAGAAGTAGCATAATGAATTTTAAACAATTAGATACTGAACATGTTGCTCAAGCATGGGAGAGAATGAAAACTTTGGTAAAGAATTGCCCAACCCATGGACTGACTACTTGGATGATCATCCAAACCTTCTATGCAGGACTAAATTTTTCTTCGCGGAATTTATTGGATTCAGCTGCTGGAGGTACCTTTATGTCCATCACATTGGGGCGGCTACAAAACTTCTTGATGATATGATGATAAATTACTCTGAATGGCACACGGAAAGAGCTCCACAAGGTAAGAAGGTAAATTCTGTTGAAGAAACCTCTTCCTTGAGTGATAAGATTGATGTGATTATGTCTATGCTTGTGAATGGTAGATCTAATGTAGATCCAAATAATGTTCCTTTAGCTTCATTGGTTGCTCAAGAAGAAAATGTTGATGTGAATTTCATTAAAAATAATAATTTCAACAACAATGCTTATAGGAACAACTCGGTAATAACTATAGGCCATATCCTTCTGCTAATGGTAATGGTTATGGTAATTCTTATGGAATTCTTACAATAATAATAGGAGTGTACCCCTGGTCTTGAAGCTATGCTTAAAGAATTTATTAGTACACAAACTGCTTTTAACAAATCTGTTGAGGAAAAGCTTGATAAAATTGATACTATTGCTTCTAGAGTTGATAGACTTGCCTCTGATGTTAATCTTTTAAAATTGAAAGTTATGCCTAATAATGATATTGATAATAAGATTACTACTACAGCAAATGCCATCCAAGTTAGAATTAATGAGAATATAAGATTAATGGCTGAATGCGTGCTAGGTGGGATAGAGAAGAAAATGAAAAACTAGCTAAAGAGAATAATGTAGCTAAAGTTTGGACTATTACCACCACTAGTAATGCTAATTCTTCACATGTTGCTGCACCTCCTACTATCAATGGTAATATAATTGGTGTTGGCAATGTTTCTACTCTGAGTGCAAAGCGTACTGCCTGACGCTAAAACTGCTGAAACTGCTTGTGATAAAGCTGAAATTTTTCCAACCTTGGGAACAATGATCCCATTGTTGTAGCTCATAATGATTTAGATTTTGATGATTGCCACATCTCTGAAGTTATAAAGTTCTTACAAAAACTTGCTAAAAGTCCTAATGCTAGTGCTATAAATTTAGCCTTTACAAAACATATTACAAATGCTCTCATAAAAGCTAGAGAAGAGAAACTAAAACTTGAAACTTCTATTCCTAGAAAGCTAGAAGATGGTTGGGAGCCGATCATTAAAATGAAATTCAATGACTTTGAATGTAATGCTTTATGTGATCTTGGTGCAAGTATTTCTATTATGCCTAAAAAGATTTATGATATGCTTGACTTGCCACCATTGAAGAATTGTTATTTGGATGTTAATCTTGCCGATAATGTTAAAAAGAAACCTTTGGGGAGGATTGATAATGTGCACATTACGGTTAACAATAACCTTGTCCCCGTTGATTTTGTTGTTTTGGATATTGAATGCAATGCATCTTGTCTATTGTGTTGGGAAGACCTTTTCTTCGAACCGTTGGTGCTATTATTGATATGAGGGAAGGTAACATTAAATATCAATTTCCTCTCAAGAAAGGTATGGAACACTTCCCTAGAAAGAGAATGAAGTTGCCTTTTGATTCTATTATTAGAACAAGCTATGATGTTGATGCTTCTACTCTCGATGTTACTTGATTTGCACTTTCTGCGCCTAGCTGAAAGGCGTTAAAGAAAAGCGCTTATGGGAGACAACCCATGTTTTTACCTACAGAAATTTTTGTTTTGTTGAGTCTTGGAAGTTGTTTACTACTGTAGCAACCTCTCCTTATCATGTTTTTGTGCCAAGTAAAGTTTCTATGTCAAAGTTGATGTTATATTTGGGATCGCTGCGCAGAAACAGCATTGCTGTCAATCACGAATCAGGCAGATCCTGTAGAAAATTCGAAAAAATGCCAATTTACGAGCGTGATCCGCAGATATGTACGCTTTCATTAGTATTGAGTTTTTCCATTTGAGCAAGTCTGGTGCTGCTTTCGTCTTTACGGATTGTTCTGTTTTTGATGATTCTGCCTTTTATTTCGCGTTGCCTCTTTTGCTATGTTGGATTTATTTCTTTGATCCATTAATGTCCAGTAGCTTTATGCAATGTCCAGAAGTGTAAAGAATGATTGTGTCACCTCTGAATGAGTGAATTATTAATTGTGCACTAACCCTCTAATGAGTTTGCTTGAAGTTTGGTGTGAAGGAAGTTTTCAAGGGTCAAGAGAGGAGTATGATATACTATGATCAAGAGGAGTGAAAGCTCTAAGCTTGGGGATGCCCCCGTGGTTCACCCCTGCATATTTTAAGAAGACTCAAGCGTCTAAGCTTGGGGATGCCCAAGGCATCCTTCTTCATCGACAACATCATCAGGTTCCTCCCCTGAAACTATATTTTTATTCGGTCACATCTTGTGTTCTTTACTTGGAGCGTCGGTTTGTTTTTGTTTTTGTTTTTGTTTGAATAAAATGGATCCTAGCATTCACTTTGTGGGAGAGAGACACGCTCCGCTGTTGCATATGGACACATGTGTCCTTAGGCTTTACTCATAATGTTCAAGGCGAAGTTTCTTCTTCGTTAAATTGTTATATGGTTGGAATTGGAAAATGCTACATGTAGTAATTCTAAAATGTCTTGGATAATGTGATACTTGGCAATTGTTGTGCTCATGTTTAAGCTCTTGCATCATATGCTTTGCACCCATTAATGAAGAAATACATAGAGCTTGCTAAAATTTGATTTGCATATTTGGTTTCTCTAAGGTCTAGATAATATCTAGTATTGAGTTTTGAACAACAAGGAAGACGGTGTAGAGTCTTATAATATTTACAATATGTCTTTTATGTGAGTTTTGCTGCACCTGTTCATCCTTGAGTTTGCTTCAAATAACCTTGCTAGCCTAAACCTTGTATCGAGAGGGAATACTTCTCATGCATCCAAAATCCTTGAGCCAACTACTATGCCATTTGTGTCCACCATACCTACCTACTACATGGTATTTCTCCGCCATTCCAAAGTAAATTGCTTGAGTGCTACCTTTAAAATTCCATCATTCACCTTTGCAATATATAGCTCATGGGACAAAATAGCCTTAAAAACTATCGTAGTATTGAATATGTACTTATGCACTTTATCTTTTATTAAGTTGCTTGTTGTGCGATAACCATGCTTCTGGGGAACGCCATCAACTATTGTTGAATATCATGTGAGTTGCTATGCATGTCCGTCTTGTCTGAAGGATCTATCATTTTAGTGGTTGGAGCATGCAAAATTGTTAGAGAAGAACATTGGGCCGCTAACTAAAGCCATGAACCATGGTTGAAGTTTCAGTTTTGGACATATATCCTCAATCTCATATGAGAATAATAATCATTGCTACATGCTTATGCATTTAAGAGGAGTCCATTATCTGTTGTCCATGTTGTCCCGGTATGGATGTCTAAGTTGAGAATAATCAAAAGCGAGAAATCCAAAATGCGAGCTTTCTCCTTAGACCTTTGTACAGGCGGCATGGAGGTACCCCTTTGTGACACTTGGTTGAAACATGGCATGCAAAGACCCGGTAGTCCAAGCTAAGTAGGACGAGGTGCGGACACTATTAGTATACTATGCATGAGGCTTGCAACTTGTAAGATATAATTTACATAACTCATATGCTTTATTACTACCGTTGACAAAATTGTTTCATGTTTTCAAAATAAAAGCTCTAGCACAAATACAGCAATCGATGCTTTCCTCTTTGAAGGACCTTTCTTTTACTTTTATTGTTGAGTCAGTTTACCTATCTCCTTCCACCTAAGAAGCAAACACTTGTGTGAACTGTGCATTGATTCCTACATACTTGCATATTGCACTTGTTATATTACTTTATGTTGACAATATCCATGAGATATACATTTTATAAGTTGAAAGCAACCGCTGAAACTTCATCTTCCTTTGTGTTGCTTCAATACCTTTACTTTGATTTATTGCTTTATGAGTTAACTCTTATGCAAGACTTATTGATGCTTGTCTTGAAGTACTATTCATGAAAAGTCTTTGTCATATGTTTCACTTGTTTACTCATGCCATTACCTTTGTTTTGATCGCTGCATTCATTACATATGTTTACAAATAGTATGATCAAGATTATGATGGCATGTCACTTCAGAAATTATCTTTGTTATCGTTTTACCTGCTCGGGACGAGCAGCTAAGCTTGGGATGCTGATACGTCTCCAACGTATCGATAATTTCTTATGTTCCATGCTACTTTATTGATGATACCTACATGTTTTATGCACATTATATGTCATATTTATGCATTTTGGAACTAACCTATTAACAAGATCCGAAGAGTCGATTCTTTGTTTTTGCTGTTTTTGGTTTCAGAAATCCTAGTAAGGAAATATTCTCGGAATTGGACGAAACTTTCGCCCAGGGTCCTATTTTTGCACGAAGCTTCCAGGAAGACCGAAGAGATAACGAAGTGGGGCCACGAGGCAGCCAGGAGCTAGGGCGGCGCGGCCCAGCCCTGGCGCGCCGGCCTACCCCCTGGGCCCCTCGTGTGGCCCCCCGCGTTGACCTTCCGCCTACTTAAAGTCTCCGTCGCGAAACCCCCAGTGCCGAGAGCCACGATACGGAAAACCTTCCAGAGACGCCGCCGCCGCGAGTCCCATCTCGGGGGATTCGGAGATCGCCTCCGGCACCTGCCGGAGAGGGGATTCATCTCCCGGAGGACTCTACACCCATGGTCGCCTCCGGAGTGATGAGTGAGTAGTTCACCCCTGGACTATGGGTCCATAGCAGTAGCTAGATGGTCGTCTTCTCCTTGTTGTGCTTCATTGTTGGATCTTGTGAGCTGCCTAACATGATCAAGATCATCTATATGTAATACTATATGTTGTGTTTGTCGGGATCCGATGGATAGAGAGTACTATGATTATGGTGATTATCAATCTATTGTTTATGTGTTGTTTATGATCTTGCATGCTCTCCGTTATTAGTAGAGGCTCTGGCCAAGTTTGTACTCTTAACTCCAAGAGGGAGTATTTATGCTCGATAGTGGGTTCATGCCTCCATTAAATCTGGGACAGTGAGAAAGTTCTAAGGTTGTGGATGTCTGTTGCCACTAGGGATAAAACATTGATTCTATGTCTAAGGATGTAGTTGTTGATTACATTACGCACCATACTTAATGCAATTGTCTTTGCTTAGCAACTTAATACTGAATGGGGTTCGGATGATAACCTGAAGGTGGACTTTTTAGGCATAGATGCGGTTGGATGGCGGTCTATGTACTTTGTCGTAATGCCCGGATTAAATCTCACTATATTTATCATATCATGTATATGCATTGTTATGCCTTTCTCTATTTGTCAATTGCCCGTGTAATTTGTTCACCCAACATGCTTTTATCTTATGGGAGGACACCTCTAGTGAACTGTGGACCCCGGTCCTATTCTTTACATAGCATACAATCTGCAATTGTGTTTTACTTGTTTTCTTTGCAAACATCTTCCACTCGATACGTTTAATCCTTTGTTACAGCAAGCCGGTGAGATTGACAACCTCACTGTTTCGTTGGGGCAAAGTACTTTGGTTTTGTTGTGCAGATTCCACGTTGGCGCGGGAATCCCTGGTGTTGCGCCGCATCACATTTCGCGACCATCAACCTTCAACGTGCTTCTTGGCTCCTCTTGGTTCGATTAAACCTTGGTTTCTTTCTGAGGGAAAACTTGCCACTGTGCGCATCATACCTTCCTCTTGGGGTTCCCAACGGACGTGTACATTTACGCGCATCAGTGGACCGCGCCACCTATCATGCAGGGCTGTGTGGCCCCCTCGCGACTCTCGGGTGTTCTGGATCTTCGGGCAAAATAGGAACCTAGGCGTTGATTTCGTCAATTCGAGAATATTTCGTTACTAGGATTTCTGAAACCAAAAGACAGGAACTGGCACTTCGGCATCTTGTTAATAGGTTAGTTCAGGAAAATGCACAAATATGACATAAAGTGTGCATAAAACATGTAGATATCATCAATAATGTGGCATGGAACATAAGAAATTATAGATACGTTGGAGACGTATCGGCATCCCCAAGCTTAGTTCTGCTCGTCCCGAGCAGGTAAAACGATAACAAAGATAATTTCTGAAGTGACATGCCATCATAATTTTGATCATACTATTTGTAAACATATGTAATGAATGCAGCGATCAAAACAATAGTAATGACATGAGTAAACAAATGAATCATAAAGCAAAGACTTTTCATGAATAGTACTTCAAGACAAGCATCAATAAGTCTTGCATAAGAGTTAACTCATAAAGCAATAAATCAAAGTAAAGGTATTGAAGCAACACAAATGAAAGATTAAGTTTCAGCGGTTGCTTTCAACTTATAACATGTATATCTCATGGATAGTGTCAACATAAAGTAATATAACAAGTGCAATATGCAAGTATGTAGGAATCAATGCACAGTTCACACAAGTGTTTGCTTCTTAAGGTGGAGGGAGATAGGTAAACTGACTCAACAATAAAAGTAAAAAAGGTCCTTCAAAGAGGAAAGCATCGATTGCTGTATTTGTGCTAGAGCTTTTATTTTGAAAACATGAAACAATTTTGTCAACGGTAGTAATAAAGCATATGAGTTATGTAAATTATATCTTACAAGTTGCAAGCCTCATGCATAGTATACTAATAGTGCCCGCACCTTGTCCTACTTAGCTTGGACTACCGGATCTTTGCAATGCCATGTTTCAACCAAGTGTCACAAAGGGGTACCTCCATGCCGCATGTACAAAGGTCTAAGGAGAAAGTTCGCATTTTGGATTTCTCGCTTTTGATTATTCTCAACTTAGACATCCATACCGGGACATGGACAACAGATAATGGACTCCTCTTTAATGCATAAGCATGTAGCAACAATTATTATTCTCATATGAGATTGAGGATATGTCCAAAACTGAAACTTCAACCATGATTCATGGCTTTAGTTAGCAGCCCAATGTTCTTCTCTAACAATTTGCATGCTCCAATCATTAAGGTGATAGATCCTTCAGAGAACGGACATGCATAGCAACTCACATGATATTCAATAAAGAGTAATTGATGGCGTTCCCCGAAGCATGGTTATCGCACAACAAGCAACATAAGAGATAAAGTGCATAAGTACATATTCAATACTACGATAGTTTTTAAGGCTATTTTGTCCCATGAGCTATATATTGCAAAGGTGAATGATGGAATTTTAAAAGGTATTTACTTTAATGGCGGAGAAATACCATGTAGTAGGTAGGTATGGTGGACACAAATGGCATAGTAGTTGGCTCAAGGATTGGATGCATGAGAGTATTCCTCTCGATACAAGGTTTAGGCTAGCAAGGTTATTTGAAGCAAACTCAAGGATGAACGGTGCAGCAAAACTCACATAAAAGACATATTGTAAACATTATAAGACTCTACACGTCTTCCTTGTTGTTCAAAACTCAATACTCTAGACCTTAGAGAGACCAAATATGCAAATCAAATTTTAGCAAGCTCTATGTATTTCTTCATTAATGGGTGCAAAGTATATGATGCAAGAGCTTAAACATGAGCACAACAATTGCCAAGTATCACATTATCCAAGACATTTTAGCAATTACTACATGTAGCATTTTCCAATTCCAACCATATAACAATTTAACGAAGAGGAAACTTCGCCATGAATATTATGAGCTAAGAACACATGTGTTCATACGAACCAGCGGAGCGTGTCTCTCTCCCACACAAGGATGAACTTATTCAGAGAACTAAGATAACAAAACAAAAATAAAAGCACACAGACGCTCCAAGTAAAGTACACAAGATGTGACCGAATAAAAATATAGTTTCAAGAGAAGGAACCTGATACTGTTGATGAAGAAGGGGATGCCTTGGGCATCCCCAAGCTTAGATGCTTGAGTCTTCTTGAAATATGCAGGGATGAACCACCGGGGCATCCCCAAGCTTAGACCTTTCACTCTTCTCGATCACATTATATCACCCTCTTCTATTGACCCTTGAAAACTTCCTTCACACCAAACTTCAAGCAAACTCATTAGAGGGTTAGTGCACAATCAAAATTCACATGTTCAGAGGTGACACAATCATTCTTAACACTTCTGGACATTGCACAAAACTTCTGAAAGTTAATGGAACAAAGAAACTCATTCAACTTAACAAAAGCGGCAATGCGAAATAAAAGGCAGAATCTGTCAAAAACAGAACAGTCCGTAAAGACGAATTTTAAAATGGCACCAGACTTGCTCAAACGGAAAAACTCAAAACTAATGAAAGTTGCGTACATATCTGAGGATCACGCTCGTAAATTGGCAGATTTTTTAGAATTTTCTACAGAGACTTAGGCCCAGATTCGTGACCAGCAATGCTGTTTCTGCGCAGCGATCCCAAATATAACATCAACTTTAACATAGAAACTTTACTTGGCACAAAAACATGATAAGGAGAGGTTGCTAAAGTAGTAAACAACTTCTAAGACACAAATATAAAACAAAGTACTGTAGCAAAATAACACATGGGTTATCTCCCAAGAAGTTCTTTTTTTATAGCCATTAAGATGGGCTCAACAGTTTAATGATGCACTCGCAAGAAATAGTATTTGAAGCAAAAGAGAGCATCAAGAGGCAAACTCAAAACACATTTAAGTCTAACATGCTTCCTATGCATAGGAATCTTGTAAATAAACAAGTTCATGAAGAGCAAAGTAACAAGCATAGGAAGATAAAACAAGTGTAGCTTCAAAAATTTCAGCACATAGAGAGGTGTTTTAGTAACATGAAAATTTTTACAACCATATTTTCCTCTCTCATAATAACTTTCAGTAGCATCATGAGCAAACTCAACAATATAACTATCACATAAAGCATTCTTATCATGAGTCTCATGCATAAAATTATTACTCTCCACATAGGCATAATCAATTTTATTAGTTGTAGTGGTAGCAAATTCAACAAAGTAGCTATCATTATTATTCTCATCATCAAATATAGGAGGCATAGTATCATCAAAGTAAATTTTCTCCTCAATGCTTGGGGGACTAAAAATATCATGCTCATCAAAACCAGCTTCCCCAAGCTTAGAATTTTCCATAGCATTAGCAACAATAGTGTTCAAAGCATTCATATTAATATGTTCCATGGGTTTTTTAATTTTCGCATCAAACCATCCATGTCTTAAATCAGGAAATAGAATAAGAAGCTCATTGTTGTCCATTATGCCTAACTAGTGTAAACAAGAAACCAAATGTCGCAATTGCAGAGTCTAAAGGAAATAGCTTCGAGCACACACACAATGGCGCCCGAAAAGTACCTGTTACCTGGAACCGAAGTATGAGTGCCTTTTACCTTTCCTCCCCGGCAGGCGCCAGGAAAAGTGCTTGATGTCTACGGGTGCTTCTATTCTTGTAGACGTTGGGCCTCCAAGAGCGAGAGGTTTGTAGAACAGCAACAAGTTTCCCTTAAGTGGATTACCCAAGGTTTATCGAACTCGGGGAGGAAGAGGTCAAAGATATCCCTCTCATGCAACCTGCAACCACAAAGCAAGAAGTCTCTTGTGTCCCAACACACCTAATAGGTGTACTAGTTCGACGAAGAGATAGTGAAATACAAGTGGTATGAATGAATATGAGCGGTAGTATGGCGCCAGAAAAATAGCTTGCTGGCGTGCGGTTGATGGTAGTAATATTGCGGGAAGTAAACAAGTGGTAGCGTAGTAACGCAGTAAAACAGTAACAAGCAGCGATAGCGTATTTAGGAACAAGGCCTAGGAATAGACTTTCACTAGTGGACACTCTCAACATTGATCACATAACAGAATAGATAAATGCATACTCTACACTCTCTTGTTGGATGATGAACACATTGCGTAGGATTACACGAACCCTCAATGCCGGAGTTAACAAGCTCCACAATTAAATGTTCATATTTAAATAACCTTAGAGTGCAAGAAAGATCGAAACGACTAAACCAAGTACTAACATAGCATGCACACTGTCACCTTCATGCTTATGTAGGAGGAATAATACACATCAATACTATCATAGCAATAGTTAACTTCGCAATCCACAAGAGGTCATGATCATAGCATAAACCAAGTACTAACACGGATGCACACACTGTCACCATTACATCGTGCATGAGGAATAAAACTACTTTAATAACATTGCTAGAGTAGCACATAGATTAATTGTGATACAAAACACATTGCAATCATAAAGAGATATAAATAAGCACTTCACTACGCCATTCATAACATGAATAAGTATTCTGTGAAATATAGCCTAAGAGACCCACACGGTGCACACACTGTCACCTTTACACACGTGGGACAAGGAGTCTCCGGAGATCACATAAGTAAAACTCACTTGACTAGCACAATGACATCTAGATTACAAGCATCATCATATGAATCTCAATCATGTAAGGCAGCTCATGAGATTATTGTATTGAAGCACATAGGAGAGAGATGAACCACATAGCTACCGGTACAGCCCCGATCCTCGATGGAGAACTACTCCCTCCTCATGGGAGCAGCAGCGGTGATGAAGATGGCGGTGGAGATGGCAGGTGGTCGATGGAGAAGCCTTCCGGGGGCACTTCCCCGTCCGGCGGGGTGAATAGAGACTCTGTCCCCCAGATCTTGGCTTCGCGATGGCGGCGGCTCTGGAAGGTTTCGCGTACCGTGGCTTCCTCCTTAAGGGTTTTCGATGCAGGGGCTTTATATAGGCGAAAGGGCGGCGTCAGAAGGTCGAAGGGGCGACGACACCATAGGGCCGCGGCGGGGGTGGCGCCACCCTATCATCTGGGGCCTATGTGGCCCCCCTTTGGCGACTCTCGGGTGTTCTGGATGCTTCCGGGCAAAATAGGAACCTGGGCGTTGATTTCGTCCAATTCCGAGAATATTTCGTTACTAGGATTTCTGAACCAAAAACAGCAGAAAACAGACTGGCACTTCGGCATCTTGTCAATAGGTTAGTTCCAGAAAATGCACAAATATGACATAAAGTGTGCATAAAACATGTAGATATCATCAATAATGTGGCATGGAACATAAGAAATTATAGATACGTTGGAGACGTATCAAACACCACAGCGCAATGGTGTGTCCGAACGTCGTAATCGAACTCTCTTAGATATGGTTCGTTCTATGATGTCTCTTACTGATTTGCCATTATCGTTTTGGGGTTATGCATTAGAGACAGCAGCATTCACTTTAAATAGGGCACCATCGAAATCCGTTGCAACGACACCGTATGAATTGTGGTTTAATAAGAAACCTAAGTTGTCGTTCCTTAAAGTTTGGGGTTGCGAAGCCTATGTAAAAAAGTTACAACCGGACAAGCTAGAACCCAAAGCGGAGAAATGCATCTTCATAGGATACCCTAAGGAAACTATAGGGTATACTTTCTATCACAGATCCGAAGGCAAAATCTTTGTTGCTAAAAACGGAACCTTTCTTGAGAAAGAGTTTCTCACTAAAGAAGTGACTGGAAGAAAAGTAGAACTCGACGAGGTTACTGAACCTTCTCTCGTTGATCAGAGTAGCGCAGTCCGGAAGATGTTCCTGTGCACCTGGTAATAGAGGAAGCTAATGATAATGATTATGAAACTTCGAGCAAGGTAACTACTGAACCTCGCAAATCGATAAGGGAACGTACCACTCCTGATTGGTATGATCCTTGTCTAAATCTCATGATTGTGGACAACAATGATGAGGACCCTGCGACGTATGAAGAAGCGATGATGAGCCCAGATTCAACAAATGGCAAGAAGCCATGAAATCCGAAATGGGATCCATGTATGATAACAAAGTATGGACTTTGGTAGATCTACCTGATAGCCGCAAGGCTGTCGAGAATAAATGGATCTTCAAGAGAAAAACAGATGCTGATGGTAATATTACTGTCTATAAAGCTCGACTTGTCGCAAAGGGTTTCCGACAAATTCAAGGTGTTGACTACGATGAGACTTTCTCACCTGTAGCGAAGCTAAAATCTGTGAGGATTTTGTTAGCAATAGCTGCATTTTTTGATTATGAGATTTGGCAGATGGATGTCAAAACGGCGTTCCTTAATGGTGACATTGAGGAAGAGTTGTATATGGTACAACCCAAAGGTTTTGTCGATCCTAAAAATGCTGACATGGTATGCAAACTTCAGCGTTCCATTTATGGACTGAAGCAAGCATCCAGGAGTTGGAACCGACGCTTTGATAAGGTGATCAAAGACTTCGGGTTTATACAGTGTCATGGAGAGGCCTGTATTTACAAGAAAGTGAGTGGGAGCTCTGTAGCATTCCTGATATTATATGTAGATGACATATTATTAATTGGGAATGATATAGAACTATTAAGCAGTGTAAAAGGTTATTTGAATAAGTGTTTTTCAATGAAGGACCTTGGTGAAGCAGCGTACATTTTAGGCATCAAGATTTATAGAGATAGATCAAGACGCCTAATAGGGCTTTCACAGAGTACATACCTGGACAAGATTCTAAAGAAGTTTAGAATGGATGAAAGTAAGAAAGGATTCTTACCGATGTTGCCAGGTAAGGTCTTGAGTAAGACTCAAGGTCCGGCTACGGCAGAAGAAAGAGAGAGGATGAATCAGATCCCCTATGCCTCGGCAGTAGGCTCTATCATGTATGCCATGCTATGTACTAGACCGGATATAGCACATGCTGTTAGTTTGACTAGCAGATATCAAAGTGATCCAGGAATGGAACACTGGACAGCGGTCAAGAATATCCTGAAGTACTTGAAAAGAACTAAGGATATGTTTCTTTGTTATGGCGGTGACCAAGAGCTCATTGTAACCAGTTACACCGATGCAAGTTGGAACACTGATCCTGATGACTCTAAGTCTCAGTCTGGGTACGTGTTTATATTGAATGGTGCTGCAGTAAGCTGGTGCGAGCTCAAGTAGTGCACGGTGGCGAAGTCTTCAACAGAATCGGAATACATAGCGGCTTCGGAGGCTTCATCGGATGAAGAGGTTCATTGTTGAGCTCGGTGTGGTTCCTAGTGCATTGGACCCACTAGTCATTTATTGTGACAACATGGGTGCCATCGCCAATGCACAAGAACCAAGGTCACACAAGAAGCTAAAGCATATCAAGCTGCGTTTTCATTCGATTCGCGAGTACATCAAAGATGGAGAAGTAAAGATTTGCAAAGTACACACTGATCTGAATGTAGCAGATCCGTTGACTAAAGCTCTCCCTAGGGAAAGCATGACCAACACCAGAATGCCATGGGTGTTAGGTACCTTACAATGTAATCTAGATTATTGACTCTAGTGCAAGTGGGAGACTGTTGGAGATATGCCCAAGAGGCAATAATAAATTGGTTATTATATATCTTTGTGTTTATATACCATGCTATAATTGTATTAACCGTAACATTGATACATGTGTGTTATGTAAACAACAAGGAGTCCCTAGTAAGCCTCTTGTATAACTAGCTTGTTGATTAATAGATGATCATCGTTTCGTGATCATGAACATTGGATGTTATTAATGACAAGGTTATATCATTATGTGAATGATGTAATGGACACACCCAATTAAGCGTAGCATAAGATCACGTCATTAAGTTTATTTGCTATAAGCTTTCGATACATAGTTACCTAGTCCTTTCGACCATGAGATCATATAAATCACTTATACCAGAAGGGTACTTTGATTACATCAAACGCCACTGCGTAAATGGGTGGTTATAAAGGTGGGATTAGGATCCTTGAGGATATGGATCCTGGGAGGTCGCGATGACGGATAGCTATGAAGGCCCTCTCCCGATGGGATAGATCGTCTAGTCTAAATGCACAAGCATATGAATGGTTCATAAGAGACCACATACCACGGTACGAGTAAAGAGTACTGATACGTCTCAAATGTATCTATAATTTCTTATGTTCCATGCTACTTTTATTACAATACTTGAGTGATTTACACATACTTTACAGCATTATTATACATTTTCCGGCACTAACCTATTAACAAGATGCCGAAGTGCCTTCTGTTTTCTGCTGTTTTTGGTTTCAGAAATCCTAGTAAGGAAATATTCTCGGAATTGGACGAAATCAACGCCCAGGGTCCTATTTTTGCACGAAGCTTCCAGAAGACCGAAGGGGAGACGAAGTGGGGCCACGATACGTCTCCAACGTATCGATAATTTCTTATGTTCCATGCTACTTTATTGATGATACCTACATGTTTTATGCACATTATATGTCATATTTATGCATTTTACGGGACTAACCTATCAACAAGATGCCGAAGAGCCATTCTTTGTTTGTTTTTGGTTTCAGAAATCCTAGTAAGGAAATATTCTCGGAATTGGACGAAATCACCGCCCAGGGTCCTATTTTTGCATGAAGCTTCCAGAAGACCGAAGGGATAACGAAGTGGGGCGACGTGGCGCCGCCACCATAGGGCCGCGCGGCCAGAGGGGGGCCCGCGCCTATGGTGTGGGCCCTCGTCGGACCTACCCTTCCGCCTACTTAAAGCCTCCGTCGCGAAACCCCAAGTCCGAGAGCCACGATACGGAAAACCTTCCAGAGACGCGCGCCGCGAATCCCATCTCGGGGGATTCAGGAGATCGCCTCCGGCACCCTGCCGGAGGGGGGATTCATCTCCCGGAGGACTCTTCATCGCCATGATCGCCTCCGGAGTGATGAGTGAGTAGTTCACCCCTGGACTATGGGTCCATAGCAGTAGCTAGATGGTCGTCTTCTCCTTGTTGTGCTTCATTGTTGGATCTTGTGAGCTGCCTAACATGATCAAGATCATCTATATGTAATTCTATATGTTGTGTTTGTCGGGATCCGATGGATAGAGAATACTATGTTATGGTGATTATCAATCTATTGTTTATGTGTTGTTTATGATCTTGCATGCTCTCCGTTATTAGTAGAGGCTCTGGCCAAGTTTGTACTCTTAACTCCAAGAGGGAGTATTTATGCTCGATAGTGGGTTCATGCCTTCATTGACACCTGGGACAGTGACAGAAAGTTCTAAGGTTGTGATGTGCTGTTGCCACTAGGGATAAAACATTGATTCTATGTCTAAGGATGTAGTTGTCGATTACATTACGCACCATACTTAATGCAATTGTCTGTTGCTTAGCAACTTAATACTGAATGGGGTTCGGACGATAACCTGAAGGTGGACTTTTTAGGCATAGATGCAGTTGGATGGCGGTCTATGTACTTTGTCGTAATGCCCAATTAAATCTCACTATATTTATCATATCATGTATATGCATTGTTATGCCTTTCTCTATTTGTCAATTGCCCGACTGTAATTTGTTCACCCAACATGCTTTTATCTTATGGGAGAGACACCTCTAGTGAACTGTGGACCCCGGTCCTATTCTTTACATAGCATACAATCTACTGCAATTGTGTTTTACTATTTTCTTGCAAACAATCATCTTCCACTCGATACGTTTAATCCTTTGTTACAGCAAGCCGGTGAGATTGACAACCTCACTGTTTCGTTGGGGCAAAGTACTTTGGTTTTGTTGTGCAGATTCCACGTTGGCGCCGGAATCCCTGTTGTTGCGCCGCATCACATTTCGCCACCATCAACCTTCAACGTGCTTCTTGGCTCCTCTGGTTCGATTAAACCTTGGTTTCTTTCTGAGGGAAAACTTGCTACTGTGCGCATCATACCTTCCTCTTGGGGTTCCCAACGAACGTGTGAGTTACACGCCATCAAGCTCTTTTTCTGGCGCCGTTGCCGGGGAGATCAAGACACGCTGCAAGTGGAGTCTCCACTTCTCAATCTCTTTACTTTGTTTTTGTCTTGCTTTATTTTATTTACTACTTTGTTTGCTGCACCTAAACAAAACACACAAAAAATTAGTTGCTAGTTTTACTTTATTTACTGTCTTGCTCTCTATATCAAAAACACAAAAAAATTAGTTACTTGCACTTAGTTTACTTTTGTTATCATGTCTAGTTCTGTACTTGTTACTTCTTCACCTAAGGAATTAGTTTTTACTTTTAAACAAGGGGATGAGGAAAGTTTTAAAGATGCTTGGTCTAGGATTTTTACTTCTTATCGTAAAACTGAACCTCAAATGACTCTAAGTTTGCTCCTTAGTAATTTTTATTTTGGTCTTATGATTCGCTATAGATATGCCTTGGATGCTCTAGTGGGAGGAGATTTCCTTCATTGTAATGGGGATCAAGCTTTTAATGCCATAAAAAAGTTGGTTGCATCACATGATTCAGCTAATAACTTTGATTCAGCCCTTATTAGCATTTATAATAGATTAAACACTCTTGAAACAAGTGCATCTCGCCTAAATGAAAATTATGGATACATTCGTAACCGTCTTGATCAAGTTTTAGTGAACTCTGAACCTTCATTGTGGAATCCTACTATTAAAATTGTCATAGGTAATCAAACTCTTCATGCTAATTGTGATATTATGACTGAATTTTGCCTAATGCCTAAGAGTATTCATAAATCATTGAAACTTTGGGAATTCTCTGAAGGGGGAGAAGGAATAACTCTTATTGATAACTCTGTTATAATTCCCAAAGGGATAGCTGCGGGTGTGCATACAACCATTCTTGGGATAACAATATCCATTGATTACCTTGTCATTGAATGCGCAGGAACAGGACAAATCACACTCGGAAGATCCCTGCTGAAACTATTGGGAGCAGTCATAGACGTGAGAGAAGGCACCTTAAAATTCACCTCTACACCCGGGGGTAGCCATATATTCCCTAAGCCAAAGAGTAAGAAAGAGGACAAGAAAGGTAAGGGTAACACCCAAGGTAATGTTGATGCCTCATCTCTTGATAATACTTGATTTGCACTTTCTGCGCCTAGCTGAAAGGCGTTAAAGAAAAGCGCTTATGGGAGACAACCCATGTTTTTACTACAGCAATTTTTTGTTTTGTTGAGTCTTGGAAGTTGTTTAGTACTGTAGCAACCTCTCCTTATCATGTTTTTGTGCCAAGTAAAGTTTCTATGTTTAAGTTGATGTTATATTTGGGATCGCTGCGCAGAAACAGCATTGCTGTCTGTCACGAATCTAGGCACAAGTCTCTGTAGAAAATTCTAAAAAATCTGCCAATTTACGAGCGTGATCCTCAGATATGTACGCAACTTTCATTAGTTTTGAGTTTTTCCATTTGAGCAAGTCTGGTGCCATCTTAAAATTCGTCTTTACGGACTGTTCTGTTTTTGACAGATTCTGCCTTTTATTTCGCATTGCCTCTTTTGCTATGTTGGATGAATTTCTTTGATCCATTAATGTCCAGTAGCTTTATGCAATGTCCAGAAGTGTAAAGAATGATTGTGTCACCTCTGAATGTATGAATTATTAATTGTGCACTAACCCTCTAATGAGTTTGCTTGAAGTTTGGTGTGAAGGAAGTTTTCAAGGGTCAAGAGAGGAGTATGATATACTATGATCAAGAGGAGTGAAAGCTCTAAGCTTGGGGATGCCCCCGTGGTTCACCCCTGCATATTTTAAGAAGACTCAAGCGTCTAAGCTTGGGGATTCCCAAGGCATCCCCTTCTTCATCGACAACATCATCAGGTTCCTCCCCTGAAACTATATTTTTATTCAATCACATCTTGTGTTCTTTACTTGGAGCGTCGGTTTGTGTTTGTTTTTGTTTTTGTTTGAATAAAATGGATCCTAGCATTCACTTTGTGGGAGAGAGACACGCTCCGCTGTTGCATATGGACAAATATGTCCTTAGGCTTTACTCATAATGTTCAAGGCGAAGTTTCTTCTTCGTTAAATTGTTATATGGTTGGAATTGGAAAATGCTACATGTAGTAATTCTAAAATGTCTTGGATAATGTGATACTTGGCAATTGTTGTGCTCATGTTTAAGCTCTTGCATCATATGCTTTGCACCCATTAATGAAGAAATACATAGAGCTTGCTAAAATTTGATTTGCATATTTGGTCTCTCTAAGGTCTAGATAATATCTAGTATTGAGTTTTGAACAACAAGGAAGACGGTGTAGAGTCTTATAATGTTTACAATATGTCTTTTATGTGAGTTTTGCTGCACCGGTTCATCCTTGAGTTTGCTTCAAATAACCTTGCTAGCCTAAACCTTGTATCGAGAGGGATTACTTCTCATGCATCCAAAATCCTTGAGCCAACTACTATGCCATTTGTGTCCACCATATCTACCTACTACATGGTATTTCTCCGCCATTCCAAAGTAAATTGCTTGAGTGCTACCTTTAAAATTCCATCATTCACCTTTGCAATATATAGCTCATGGGACAAAATAGCCTTAAAAACTATCGTAGTATCGAATATGTACTTATGCACTTTATCTTTTATTAAGTTGCTTGTTGTGCGATAACCATGCTTCTGGGGAACGCCATCAACTATTGTTGAATATCATGTGAGTTGCTATGCATGTCCGTCTTGTCTGAAGGATCTATCACCTTAATGATTGGAGCATGCAAATTGTTAGAGAAGAACATTGGGCCGCTAACTAAAGCCATGAATCATGGTTGAAGTTTCAGTTTTGGACATATATCCTCAATCTCATATGAGAATAATAATTGTTGCTACATGCTTATGCATTAAAGAGGAGTCCATTATCTGTTGTCCATGTTGTCCCGGTATGGATGTCTAAGTTGAGAATAATCAAAAGCGAGAAATCCAAAATGCGAGCTTTCTCCTTAGACCTTTGTACAGGCGGCATGGAGGTACCCCTTTGTGACACTTGGTTGAAACATGGCATGCAAAGATCCGGTAGTCCAAGCTAAGTAGGACGAGGTGCGGGCACTATTAGTACACTATGCATGAGGCTTGCAACTTGTAAGATATAATTTACATAACTCATATACTTTATTACTACCGTTGACAAAATTGTTTCATGTTTTCAAAATAAAAGCTCTAGCACAAATACAGCAATCGATGCTTTCCTCTTTGAAGGACCATTCTTTTACTTTTATTGTTGAGTCAGTTTACCTATCTCTCTCCACCTCAAGAAGCAAACACTTGTGTGAACTGTGCATTGATTCCTACATACTTGCATATTGCACTTGTTATATTACTTTATGTTGACAATATCCATGAGATATACATGTTATAAGTTGAAAGCAACCGCTGAAACTTAATCTTCCTTTGTGTTGCTTCAACACCTTTACTTTGATTTATTGCTTTATGAGTTAACTCTTATGCAAGACTTATTGATGCTTGTCTTGAAGTACTATTCATGAAAAGTCTTTGCTTTATGATTCAGTTGTTTACTCATGTCATTACCATTGTTTTGATCGCTGCATTCATTACATATGTTTACAAATAGTATGATCAAGATTATGATGGCATGTCACTTCAGAAATTATCTTTGTTATCGTTTTACCTGCTCGGGACGAGCAGAACTAAGCTTGGGGATGCTGATACGTCTCCAACGTATCGATAATTTCTTATGTTCCATGCTACTTTATTGATGATACCTACATGTTTTATGCACATTATATGTCATATTTATGCATTTTTCGGAACTAACCTATCAACAAGATGCCGAAGAGCCAGTTGTTTTCTGCTGTTTTTGGTTTCAGAAATCCTAGTAAGGAAATATTCTCGGAATTGGACGAAATCACCGCCCGGGTCCTATTTTTGCACGAAGCTTCCAGAAGACCGAAGGGATAACGAAGTGGGCGACGTGGCGCCGCCACCATAGGGCCGCGCGGCCAGAGGGGGGCCGCGCCCTATGGTGTGGGCCCTCGTCAGCCCCCGACCTACCCTTCCGCCTACTTAAAGCCTCCGTCGCGAAACCCCCGTACCGAGAGCCACGATACGGAAAACCTTCCGAGAGCGCCGCCGCGAATCCCATCTCGGGGATTCGGAGATCGCCTCCGGCACCCTGCCGGAGAGGGGATTCATCTCCCGGAGGACTCTTCATCGCCATGATCGCCTCCGGAGTGATGAGTGAGTAGTTCACCCCTGGACTATGGGTCCATAGCAGTAGCTAGATGGTCGTCTTCTCCTTGTTGTGCTTCATTGTTGGATCTTGTGAGCTGCCTAACATGATCAAGATCATCTATATGTAATTCTATATGTTGTGTTTGTCGGGATCCGATGGATAGAGAATACTATGTTATGGTGATTATCAATCTATTGTTTATGTGTTGTTTATGATCTTGCATGCTCTCCGTTATTAGTAGAGGCTCTGGCCAAGTTTGTACTCTTAACTCCAAGAGGGAGTATTTATGCTCGATAGTGGGTTCATGCCTTCATTGACACCTGGGACAGTGACAGAAAGTTCTAAGGTTGTGATGTGCTGTTGCCACTAGGGATAAAACATTGATTCTATGTCTAAGGATGTAGTTGTCGATTACATTACGCACCATACTTAATGCAATTGTCTGTTGCTTAGCAACTTAATACTGAATGGGGTTCGGATGATAACCTGAAGGTGGACTTTTTAGGCATAGATGCAGTTGGATGGCGGTCTATGTACTTTGTCGTAATGCCCAATTAAATCTCACTATATTTATCATATCATGTATATGCATTGTTATGCCTTTCTCTATTTGTCAATTGCCCGACTGTAATTTGTTCACCCAACATGCTTTTATCTTATGGGAGAGACACCTCTAGTGAACTGTGGACCCCGGTCCTATTCTTTACATAGCATACAACTGCAATTGTGTTTTACTATTTTCTTGCAAACAATCATCTTCCACTCGATACGTTTAATCCTTTGTTACAGCAAGCCGGTGAGATTGACAACCTCACTGTTTCGTTGGGGCAAAGTACTTTGGTTTTGTTGTGCAGATTCCACGTTGGCGCCGGAATCCCTGTTGTTGCGCCGCATCACATTTCGCCACCATCAACCTTCAACGTGCTTGTTGGCTCCTCCTGGTTCGATTAAACCTTGGTTTCTTTCTGAGGGAAAACTTGCTACTGTGCGCATCATACCTTCCTCTTGGGGTTCCCAACGAACGTGTGAGTTACACGCCATCAGCCACGAGGCGGCCAGACACCAGGGCGGTGATGACCCACAAGTATAGGGGGTGTATCGTAGTACTTTCGATAAATAAGAGTGTCGAACCCAACGAGGAGCAGAAGGTGTTGACAAGCAGTTTCGATGAAGGATTCACTGTAAATGCTCACAGACAAGTATTCAGGGGGTTTTGATATTGCAGATAAATAAAGTACAAGTAAATAAAATGCGAGAGAAATAATTGCAGCGAGTGGCCAATCCTTTTTAGCACAAAGGACAAGCCGGTTTGTTTACTTATAATGACCAAGCGTTCTTGAGGACACACGGGGATTTTAGTCTAGTGCTTTCGCTTCAAGTGGCTAAATAATCTTCATTGTTTTGATAAGTGTTGTGTGGGTGAACCTATGCTAATGCACCGCCCTTCCTAGGACTAATACATACTTGTGATTATACCCCTTGCAAGCATCCGCAACTATAAGAAAGTAATTAAGATAAATCTAACAGCCTTAAACTCTGAGATCCTGCGATCCCTCTTGCATCGATATACTAACGGGGGCTTAGGTTTCTGTCACTCCGGCAACCCCACAATTAGCAACCGAATACAAGATGCACTCCCCTAGGCCCATAAATGGTGAAGTGTCGTGTAGTCGACGTTCACACGACACCACTAGAAGAATGACACCACAACTTAAATATCATAACATTGAATATTACTCAACCATAATTCACTACTAGCATTTAGACTTCACCCATGTCCTCAAGAACTAAACGAACTACTCACGAGACATCATATGGAATACAATCAGAGGTGATATGATGATGAATAACAATCTGAACATAAACCTTGGTTCAATGGTTTCACTCAATAGCATCTACAACAAGTAGAGAATAACACCGGGAGAGTTTCCCCTATCGAACAATCAAGATCAAACCCAAATTGTTACAGCGGTGACGAGGTGCAGCGGTGGTGATGGCGGTGTAGATGGTGGAGATGATGATGATGATGATGGAGATGATGTCCCGCTCGATGACGATGGCGATGGCGTCGATTTCCCCCTCCGGAGGGAATTTCCCCGGCGGATTCCTGCCCGCCGGAGAGCTCTTTTCTCTCTGGTGTTCTCCGCCCCGCAGAGGCGGCTGTAACCCTCGTGAGGTCCTCTCTGTGGCTTAGGTTTTCGGGACGAAGGAGTACGAAGAAAAGGAGGCGAAAGGGGCTGTGGGGCCCCCACACCACGGGTGGCGCGGCCAGGCCATGGGCCGCGCCGGCCTGTGGTCTGGCCCCACCTTGGCTCCTCTTTGCTCCCCCTTCTGGCTCCCTCCGTCATCTGGAAAAATAGGAATTTACGTGAAATTTCCTCCCACAGTTGATCTTCCGAAATATTGCGTTCTGGCGGTGCTTTTTCCAGCAGAATCCTGGCTCCGGTGCTTGATCCTCCAATAATGATGAAACAGGCAAAATAGATGAAATAACATAAGTATTGTGTCCCAATATGAAATATATCAATGAATAACAACAAATTATGATACAAAATAGTGATGCAAATTGGACGTATCAACTCCCCCCAAGCTTAGACCTCGCTTGTCCCCAAGCGAAACTGAGCTCGATAAACAAGACCACATGTTTATGGAGTGAAGAGTCGATAAATAAAATACGGACAAGAAGCATCATATTCATTCACACAAGACATTCTAGTAAACAACTTCCTCATATAACTCATCTTGAAATAGGTAAAGAGAAATCACAAGTAAAGGTGCATAAGAAATCATAGTTGGTGATGGCAAACTTTGTTCTTGGTCAGAGAACTACTAACGGATTGTACTTCTAAGCAAAGCTTTCATATTAGAATTTATAGCTGGGCTTCCATATTTAAGCATAACAATCTCCTCATAATCATTGATAACTTCAAAGTCATATTCATTCAGATAAAATTGGTACTAAACAAGAAAGTATAAAAGACATGATTAACTGAATCATAGCATAAATGATTGGTTCACAACAACTCAATTGCTTGCTTGAGATAGAGAGAAATAGGTTTACTGACTCAACATAAAAGTAAAAGACAGGCCCTTCGCAGAGGGAAGCAGGGATTAAATCATGTGCTAGAGCTTTTCAAGTTTTGAAATCATATAAAGAGCATAAAAGTAAGATTTTGAGCGGTGTTTGTTGTTGTCAACGAATGATAGCGGGCACTCTAACCCCTTGCCAAACGAACCTTCCAAGAGCGGCTCCCATGAGGGACGGCATCTCTACCAGCAAGGTAGATCATCCCTCTTCTCTTTTGTTTACACATGTGTTTTAGTTTTATTAAGGATGACACTCCCCCCAACCTTGGCTTTCTCAAGCCATGGCTAACCGAATCCTCGGGTGCCTTCCAACATTCACATACCATGGAGGAGTGTCTATTGCAAAATTAAGTTGCTTACTGATAAATCAGAGCAAAACATGTGAAGAGAATTATTAATGAAAGTTATTAATTGGGGCTGGGAACCCCGTTGCCAGCTCTTATTGCAAAATTATTGGATAAGCGGATGTGCCACTAGTCCATTGGTGAAAGTCCGCCCAACAAGATTGAAAGATAAAACACCACATACTTCCTCATGAGCTATAAAACATTGACACAAATAAGGAGTAATAATTTGAATAATTTAAAGGTAGCACATGAAGTATTTACTTGGAATGGCAGAAAATACCATGTAGTAGGTAGGTATGGTGGACACAAATGGCATAGGTTTGGTCTAAGGTTATGGATGTATGAGAAGCATTCCCTCTCGATACAGGTCTTTGGCTAGCAAGGTTTGATAGCAAGCATAAAGGTTGAGGGAAACAAACAAATATACATATGATAGAAACAATCATGCATCTTTCTCATAAGCACAAGCAATTTTAACTTCAGAATACTAAGCTCATAAGCATAGAGATAATAGAGTAGTATATCTAAGTGTATTTCTCTCTTCTATTAAACATCAAGATGTTGTTGCTATTGACCAATGCTAAGTTTGCCAAAACCAAATAGATTTACTTGATGCTCCCAAAGTGATATCAATACTCATGTCAAGAGTAATCATATAATGGAAATTGCAAACTAAAATAAGGTGTGCAAAAAGTAAATGATAAGACTTCTCATTAATATTCCATAACGATAACTCACACCAACGGATACATAGATAACTAACTAAGAGAGATACTTCCACATTGCATACTATTCCATATGATAACTTCCCTACTCATGATATGACACTACTTAATAGTAAAAGATAAAGGTGGTGATGATGTGATACCGCGGCACTCCCCCAAGCTTGGAACAAACCAAGGGGATGCCAATACCGATGATGAATTACTCCTTCGGTGATGATGGTGATGGATTCTTCTCGACAAGCTTCTTAACCAGCTCCTTTAAATCTTCAATCTCATAGGTGATGTCAACACCCGGATTTTTAAGTCCAGATGCCTATTATGCCATTCATCGCAATCCCAGGAATATTGTTTTTGCGAGACATAATAGCTTGATATCACAACACATCATTTATTACAACACGAAATCGTCTTACAACCAAGGATCACATGATCCAGTCTTAATACAACATATTGGATCTAGAGATCCTATTACAAAACACATAGCGGAAGCGAAGTAACGGTCGAGGTCCATCTGTTCCACAGGCAACTGTTGACGTCAGGAGCGGTCCTAGTTGTCGTAGACGTTCTGCTGTCCATCTTCCTCGTACAGCTGTTCACCTTCATAGTCTGGCCATTTGAATAGCCAGGGACAAAGCCATGAGTACTTTTAAAGTACTCGCAAACTAATACTAGTGTAAGCACTATCAATTGTGGTAAGGGGATACTAAGCTCTAGGTTGATTTGCATAAAGCCAAGTTTATTTCATAAATATTTAGTAAAGATGCTTGAATCAAATAGACTATCTCAAGTGGGAACATTAGTGTCATTCCCACAACTCAGTTGTGATTCAAAACCCCAAATCACCATTCAACTTGCAACCGCAAGTCATCATTCAACTTGCAACAGCAAGTCATCATTCATATGTCACATTTTTGAAAAATGGTCTGATGACGGAACAGTATGGCCTTTCCAATCGTCCGTAACCGTGGACACGGCTATTCGAATAGTTCTACACTCTGCAGAGGTCGTACACTTGTGCCACAATATTTGCAATAATCCGTCAGGGTTAGCTGGCCCTGATTTACCATACTCCGTATGCGGACTACCAACCATAACCTTTCACTTATATACTCTAGTACAGGCACCTCTCCCCATGAGCTTGGCCTCCCGGTGAAAACCAACCTGTTAACCCGGGAACTGCACAGGGCTTGGGCCGGACAATTCACCTCATTCACGTCAATTCGCAATATCTCATATTGCTTCGGAGGCAGCCCTTGGCATAACCCCTATGACGCTTGTTTAGAGGGAACCCATACTAAAGCACATAAATTTCTAGTTAAGCCCGTACCCATTTTGGGTATTGTGGGGGTACTTTCAAAATTGGAATGGTATCGCATCCGAACCCAACCATCAGTTTTATATCAAAAATCACCATCTTCTCTTGGTCATATTCACCTTCAAAGTCATTCAATAGAATGAACCATCATTCCAAGGTTTCAACTTCATTTCAAAGTCACATGTTCCCATCTAGAGTAGTCAAGTTTTAATTGATTAGCACTAGCAACTATTTCATGAGGGGTGCTAAGTATCTTGGAGCTTGCTAGGCTAAATGTAATTCTCTTGTACTACTCTATAATTCAACCAAGTGAATCATAAATCAAAAAGTAACTTTGATAAATAAAAGCAAGTAAAGCTTGTAAAGTAAAAACTTTGGGATAGGTTCAGGAAGTAAAATGTAATGATGCCTTGCTCTGGTAGAGCTTTGCATTAGTTGAGCAAGGGTTAGCTTGCATTAATATCAGCTTGCAAGAGTATTATCTTGCCTTGATTGGTGAAGTGATCAAAGTATTCTTCTTCTTCCTCTTGGTAGAATACCTCCTCCTCTTGATAGTCTCCGGTACTAGCGTCTATAAACGAATACGAGGATACAATCACCAAACAATACTTAAGCACTCTTAATTAGCCTTAGTGGCTCACACAATGATCTAGCATCACTACTTAACATTTATTACAAGATTATGCTAGGGTTTCCTTATTTAAGAATAGGAAAATAATTTCCTCTCATTGACATATGGAGTTAGGGTTTCTCTTTAGTATGTGAGAAAATAAATTCCTCTCATTGAATTTTCTTAAGATTTAATTTCTCTTATGAATAATATATGACCTAGGTTGACTAAAGTCAACCTCTTCATACTTACCATTTGAGAAAATGATTTAAATGAGGTTCCATACCTCATGCAATTTAATGCTAACATGGTAGTGTTTTAATGTCACCAAATAATTTAAGGTGAGGTTACTTGGATTATGATTACTACCTCATATTGTATTACTTGAGAACAAGATTTAAATGAGAGGAGTATCTCTCATATGATTTAACACATATTTGTAACTAATTTAAAGGACTATTATTGAGGTGATTTAATATTCTCAAAATAACCAGGGATGATCCCTTGTTGACCAAGGTCAACACTTCACACTTAGTATTTGAGAAAGTGAGTTAAATGAGATTCATCATCTCATGTGATTTAATTAATCTAAATATTATTTAGGTTTAGGATTTATAAGAGAGCAAGTATGAGCTTAGGAAAATAAAGGTCAACACATTACTTCCTATTATTTGAGAAAGATAATTTAAAATGAGGTGAGCACCTCATACTATTTTAGTAACACCTTGTAATGGTTTACTATTATTA
Organism: Lolium multiflorum; assembly: GCA_030979885.1. Taxonomy (NCBI): domain Eukaryota; kingdom Viridiplantae; phylum Streptophyta; class Magnoliopsida; order Poales; family Poaceae; genus Lolium; species Lolium multiflorum. Next base: position 40,752,282 of record CM061751.1, on the reverse strand, counting down.
ATTAATTAAAAGTGAATTTTACTTGACCATGGGATTTACTTCATATTAATTTGGTTGAGGTAAAATTTAAATGAGTCCAAAGTCTATTATATTTAAAAAGTAGGTTTGAAATATTTAAATACTACTTATGAGAAAGATTAAGTATTTTCAAATATAAACCTATGGGTCATTAATCATGTGTTATTAATTCTTATTAAATTAATTGGACAAATGGTTTATGTGAGAAACTATACCTCATATAAGTTAAACTATCCTCTAAATGATTAACCTCTCTAATTAACCAAGCATGAGACTTATTTGATCAAGGTCAGTACCTCTATTTAAATTACTTAAGATCACAATTTAAAAGATAGCTAAGCCCTCATACTATTTAAATAATTCTATGGGTATGTATTAAATAGTCTAGAAATAGTTCCATAGCCATTATTTAACTCTAGTTTATGATCATGCAAAACAACCATGCTATATTTTTGCATAATCAATTATATTATGTCAAATGTGATTTATTAGAGTTGGAATCAACTTAAAATCATTTCTAGATAATTTCTAATATTTATTTGAAGTCAGAAAAGTCCCTGCCTTGTTATTTTTATCATTTAAATTTAATTTCGAATTTGGACATGAGGCCAGTGCCATTATTTAGACAATTTTATGAGCTTTCTAAATATATAAAATTTGTTAAATTTGGTTCAGTAGAATTTAAACTATTTAAATTTGAAGTTGGCACCAGTATTGAATTTGAACTAAATGGATTAAATCGAGTTTGAATTAATGGGCCACGCGGGAAAAATCTAACGGGCTAAACAGAATAAACGAACTGGGCCGGCCCAACTAACGTTTCACCACCGCGGGCCAGCTGACATGTGAGGGGCCACCCGTCAGTGCCTCTTAACCGCGCGAAGCGGTACGAGCGACAGGATCCGTTAGATCAGAACATGATCGAACGGCCGAGGGGCTTCGTCGTCTCCGACGAGATGCCGGCGTGCTGGCGGCGTACCTAGGGGGTCGGAGGGCGCTGTGGGTCGCCGGAGGTTGCTGGCGAGGTTCGAGGCGACGTTGGCGAGGTGGTAGAGGCTCCTGGTACAGTGGCGGAGCTTGGGGAGGCGCGGATCGATGGCGATGATCTGCGGACTCCGGCGGCTCCGAGCTTCGAATTGGGGCGACTCCGGCGAGTTCTAGTGAAATTGATTGGTGGGGAATGATCAGTGAGAAGAGAGGAGTGGATGGGATGCAGGGAGAAGGCGCCGATCATCTCCTTTTATAGGGTCGCATGGTGGCCGTGGTGTGCTGTGAAGGGTCGACCATGGCGCGGCGTCTACGGCGTGCGAAGAGGCAGGCTAGGATGCGCGTCGTGTAGGCGACGGCTAGGCGAAGCTAGCGCGCTTGATGGCGAGCCAAATGATGGCCTGTGGCGTCCTGGCGACAGTGGTGTACGCGCAGTACCGTGGCGGCAGGTCGTCGATCATGGCGGCGTTGATGGGGCGGGCGCGAGCTAGCGGGCGTGTCTAGCGGGTAGAGGGCGGGCAGGAGGTGCTCAACGCAGTGGTAGCCTGGCCAGAGAAGGACGAGGGCGCTCGAGCACTTGATGTACTGGCGGCGTCCAGGGACGTGCCGGTGCACGCTCTGGCGTGTCCACACGCGGTGATCACGTCGCGTCCAGGTGTTGTCGTGCACGATTTGGAAAATGATCGTGTCAAGCAGGTTCAGGATCTCCTGGGGAAGCTATTTGACAAGGTTTGATAGGCCAGGGAGGGGTAGAGAGGTAGGGTGGCAATGGAGTGGCATGGTACACGGCATGGAGAAGAAAAGTGCTCCATTCCACTTTAATCGACCAGAGCCAGTACATGCACTGATGCAGGGGTTGTACAAGAGTGTGATGATCACCAAAAGAAAGTGGTGGAGGCTTTGGACCAGAGGTTTATAGCATGTTTCTCATTTTCAGAATTGTGCACACAAGGTGCTCGACACAATGGCCGCATGAACTCAAAGTTGGAATTTTGGAAATCTTTTTGGTGGGGTTCATTTATATAATAATTGTGATTGAATGGTGGTGGTGGTGGTCAAATTGGTCAAGGTTTACAAGAATTCCAAAATGTGCTCATCTTCACATTGTTTCAAAGTCTCCACTTGTCAATCTTATTCTGGTCAACCTAGTCAATATTATCCATGATGGTCAACATGAAAAGTACTCACCTTGACATGGTCTTGGATGACATGGCTTTGGTTGACAAAGTTTAGATTAGGTTTTAAGAATTACAGGGGTGTAAAGTGGTGAAGAAAATATTTTTCACCCAAATGACCATTATCACATGTATGTTGAAATCCTTATTTTTCTTGATTTGATTCATGATCCAAAGATGCAATTGTGTTAGTTTATCACATTGAAGTATTTTAGAAGCAATGGGGCAAGCAAATTTGGCCTTGGTGAAGGATTTGCATTTTGGCATATGTGTATGTGAGTGAATTTTGGGAATTCTCTCCCTATTTGATTTCTATCCATTTGATTTGACTTTGGTTGACTCTAATGTGGTTCTTATGAGTTTAGAAACATTTTAAGAGCATTGAAACTAATTCAAATGGTCTTGTGCAAAGATTTGCAAAATTGGCCTTAATACATAAGAGATGAGGTGTAAATTTTAATAAACTTGTACTAGGGTTGTTCTTGCCTCACTTGGACATGGGTTAGGGTCCATTTAGTGTTTTAATAGGTTTAGACATGGTGTCATACCATTTGGTCAAGGTTTGAAGACATAGGTCAAAGTTTGGTGAATTGGTTATGTGGCACATAGGCTTATATGCATATGGAGTATTTTATTTTTAATTTGACTTGGTTTGATTCTCAATGGTGTTGTGAAGTGTTGAAATGATATATGGAGGTGATCCAACCATTCACACAAGTCCTAGGGTTAGTTTTCTTAAATTCACATATTTACTATTTTACTCTCATATGCCTCTATGGCATTTTTAGTTTTCTTTTTATTCTTTTTGGTTTCAACCTAGAGATGATTTAAGAAGTACTATATAAGGTTTATAAAGCTTTTCCAATCCTTTAAGTAAAGTGAAAAGGTCTAGGGTAAATATTTATAATTGTAGCCATAGGCATATATGCCTTTTTCCTATTTAATTTCCTTTTATTTTATTTTCACTAGAATAATGAGAAGAGGGGTGAGTCTTTAGGGTTTTATATTATTTCAAATACTAATAACAAGCAATCATGGCAAGAGCACAAGAATTATGCAAGCTTATTATGTATCAATCTTAATTTAATAAAAGTTTTTGTTGGTTCCAAAATTTGGAACTAGGGAAACTCATTTGTTTTGTTTTGAAATTTTTGGGATGTTACAAACCCTTCCCCCTTAAACAAATCTCGTCCCGAGATTTTAAGAGGAGTTAGGTTCCTAAGAGAGATTGAGCATTTTGATTAACAGGAAGGCATACTTGTCAGGGTCTGGGGTGCTTCCTGAGCTTCAGTGGCAGTCATGTGGTAGAAACGTCCGTTGTTGTTATTCTGGTTCCTTCTTCCTACGAAGCGACGTTGCTGCTGGGCAGTTGCAGCGGTGTTGGCGGCAATCTTGGCAAGCTTCTTGGGGCATTCTTTGGAAAAGTGGCCTACAACTCCACATTCGTAGCAGTTTACAGTTGACTTGTCCTTCGGGGCGACGGGGATGGCATTACTTCCAGTTCTCAGGCCAGTGTTGGTGTTGGTGTTGTTCCCATTGTTGTGGTGGCTGTTGGGGTTGCGGTTGTTATTGTTGTTGCCTCCGGGCTTCGGGGGTCCTCCGTGGTTGTTGCTGTAGTTGGGGCGATAAGTCGAGCAGGTGGCCTGTTGTTTCGGGGTGAATCCTCCGGAGGAGTTATTGCGGTGCTTGGGTATGGTGGGGTCCACTCTGGTTCATCATTCTACGCTTGCGGTTCTCATTGGCCTGATGCAGCTTTCCTTCCATCTGTATGGCTGAGTCTACGAGGGCTTCGAGGTCAGCGAACGGAATATTCACTAATACCGTTTGCATCTCGTCGTGCAGTCCGTTCAAAAAGCTTTCCTTCCTCTTCTCATTGGTGTCGGTCTCGTCCGGGGCGTACCTTGACAGAGTGAGAAACTTGTCGCGGTATTCCACCACGGACATTTTTCCTTGCTTGAGTTCGCGGAACTCATCTCTCATTTTCTTGATTAATCCTTGGGGCACATGGTACTTGCTGAACTTCAGTTTGAAGTCTTCCCATGTCATCATTTGTCCCGCATTCATTGCACGGGCACTAGTCCACCAGGCTCTTGCAGGTCCTGACAGGTAGTGGGTGGCAAACAGTACTTTTTCTGCGGCTTCAACTCCCGCAACTTCAAGGTTGTTCTCTATTGTCTGGAGCCAGTCATCAGCATCGAGGGGTTCTTCGGTTTTGCTGAACATTGGAGGGTTGGTGTTCTGGAAATTCTTCAGCTTTGACCCAGGGTGATCGTGGTTTCCATGGCCTTGATTATTCTGAGCTATCTGTTGCAGAGCAGCAAGGTTTGCTTGGCGTTCAGCTCTTTCGGCTTCCCGGTCTGCCATCATTGTTTGCAGTAGTTGCATCATGGCATCCTGATTTGCGTTGCGGTTTGGGGGTGCCATCTAAACATGTAGGTAGATCATGAGATAAGAGGGAATTTTCTATGGCTTATTTTGAGTTAAGTTTAAACTTAAACTTAAGATATTTTCAGGATGAACATAACACATATTTTATTTATTCACAATAAACATCACACATTACAAGCTAAAGCACTAAGGGTTTTAAGAACCCTTCTTCCACAATCTACGATACATGGTGCGGGATACAACTCACACCTACGTAAGTGAAGCTAGTGAAACTATTCCTCAGGGTCTTCATCCACATCGATGGGAATGATCCCATCCTCTGCAGCCTCCAGAAACTCATAGTCTTCCTCATCGGTGAACTCGTCATCCTCAAAGTCGTCGTCATCACTCAGGAAATCATCGCCTCCTTGGATGTCTTCTCCATCCTCCTCCATCTCCTGGATCTGGTCCTGCTGTGTCCGGACAGTCACCTCTAAGGTGCGAATCTTCTCGCGAAGACGGGTGATAGTAGCGACATTCTTGGCGCGCTGCAGGCGAAGTGACCGGCGGTCCTTGGCGAGTAGCCTGATGGCGTCAGCATGATGAGCCAAAGCCATCTGGGCACGGTGGGAGTGAACACGTGTCAGCTCCAGATCCTTCCGGGTCTCGTGAAGCATAAAGTCCAAATGCTGCACATGGATCTTGAGCACCGGGTGCGAAGAGAGGGCCATGGGTTCCCCCATGGTGTCGTGCCTCGCGAAGTGGGCGAAACGGCTTCCCTGGAGTGCGGCGATGTTCTGTCCGCACACCCGAGCAAGTCCCTCCTGAAGGGCGTGAGCAAGACCGTCCACCCAGCTGTAGGCCTTGAAGGAGAAAAGGATCCTCTCCGAGATGGGAGGTTCCGAGCTTCCCTTCAAGTCAGCGGTGATCATCCACTGCTGCTCCCCAGTGGGGGTGTTGTGGATCCGGACTCCGTGGAACTTGGGAGGTGGGCGTTCGAGCCTCTCGGACACTAGGTACAAGTCGCGCTCAAACACCAGACTTCCTCCGTTTTCCAGATCGTAGGTCTCCGTCTGGACGTAAGGCTCCATCTGAAAGTGAAAGGGATGAGTAAGTTAGAGATGTGAACAAGTGTTGCAAAATTTTACTGGATTTATAAGGAGATGCATGGCTTATTTTTAAGAAGATCTGGTAGAGAAGAAAATGAATAAGTTTTCATAAATACTCACTTTATTTGTTTTTGAAACTAACATTTTTCTGAACGTCCATTCTAACTAGGGTCTCCTAAGGTCAAACAATGGCTCTGATACCAACTTGTCAACACCCGGATTTTTAAGTCCAGATGCCTATTATGCCATTCATCGCAATCCCAGGAATATTGTTTTTGCGAGACATAATAGCTTGATATCACAACACATCATTTATTACAACACGAAATCGTCTTACAACCAAGGATCACATGATCCAGTCTTAATACAACATATTGGATCTAGAGATCCTATTACAAAACACATAGCGGAAGCGAAGTAACGGTCGAGGTCCATCTGTTCCACAGGCAACTGTTGACGTCAGGAGCGGTCCTAGTTGTCGTAGACGTTCTGCTGTCCATCTTCCTCGTACACTGTTCACCTTCATAGTCTGGCCATTTGAATAGCCAGGGACAAAGCCATGAGTACTTTTAAAGTACTCGCAAACTAATACTAGTGTAAGCACTATCAATTGTGGTAAGGGGATACTAAGCTCTAGGTTGATTTGCATAAAGCCAAGTTTATTTCATAAATATTTAGTAAAGATGCTTGAATCAAATAGACTATCTCAAGTGGGAACATTAGTGTCATTCCCACAACTCAGTTGTGATTCAAAACCCCAAATCACCATTCAACTTGCAACCGCAAGTCATCATTCAACTTGCAACAGCAAGTCATCATTCATATGTCACATTTTTGAAAAAGGGTCTGATGACGGAACAGTATGGCCTTTCCAATCGTCCGTAACCGTGGACACGGCTATTCGAATAGTTCTACACTCTGCAGAGGTCGTACACTTGTGCCACAATATTTGCAATAATCCGTCAGGGTTAACTGGCCCTGATTTACCATACTCCGTATGCGGACTACCAACCATAACCTTTCACTTATATACTCTAGTACAGGCACCTCTCCCCATGAGCTTGGCCTCCCGGTGAAAACCAACCTGTTAACCCGGGAACTGCACAGGGCTTGGGCCGGACAATTCACCTCATTCACGTCAATTCGCAATATCTCATATTGCTTCGGAGGCAGCCCTTGGCATAACCCCTATGACGCTTGTTTAGAGGGAACCCATACTAAAGCACATAAATTTCTAGTTAAGCCCGTACCCATTTTGGGTATTGTGGGGGTACTTTCAAAATTGGAATGGTATCGCATCCGAACCCAACCATCAGTTTTATATCAAAAATCACCATCTTCTCTTGGTCATATTCACCTTCAAAGTCATTCAATAGAATGAACCATCATTCCAAGGTTTCAACTTCATTTCAAAGTCACATGTTCCCATCTAGAGTAGTCAAGTTTTAATTGATTAGCACTAGCAACTATTTCATGAGGGGTGCTAAGTATCTTGGAGCTTGCTAGGCTAAATGTAATTCTCTTGTACTACTCTATAATTCAACCAAGTGAATCATAAATCAAAAAGTAACTTTGATAAATAAAAGCAAGTAAAGCTTGTAAAGTAAAAACTTTGGGATAGGTTCAGGAAGTAAAATGTAATGATGCCTTGCTCTGGTAGAGCTTTGCATTAGTTGAGCAAGGGTTAGCTTGCATTAATATCAGCTTGCAAGAGTATTATCTTGCCTTGATTGGTGAAGTGATCAAAGTATTCTTCTTCTTCCTCTTGGTAGAATACCTCCTCCTCTTGATAGTCTCCGGTACTAGCGTCTATAAACGAATACGAGGATACAATCACCAAACAATACTTAAGCACTCTTAATTAGCCTTAGTGGCTCACACAATGATCTAGCATCACTACTTAACATTTATTACAAGATTATGCTAGGGTTTCCTTATTTAAGAATAGGAAAATAATTTCCTCTCATTGACATATGGAGTTAGGGTTTCTCTTTAGTATGTGAGAAAATAAATTCCTCTCATTGAATTTTCTTAAGATTTAATTTCTCTTATGAATAATATATGACCTAGGTTGACTAAAGTCAACCTCTTCATACTTACCATTTGAGAAAATGATTTAAATGAGGTTCCATACCTCATGCAATTTAATGCTAACATGGTAGTGTTTTAATGTCACCAAATAATTTAAGGTGAGGTTACTTGGATTATGATTACTACCTCATATTGTATTACTTGAGAACAAGATTTAAATGAGAGGAGTATCTCTCATATGATTTAACACATATTTGTAACTCATTTAAAGAACTATTATTGAGGTGATTTAATATTCTCAAAATAACCAGGGATGATCCCTTGTTGACCAAGGTCAACACTTCACACTTAGTATTTGAGAAAGTGAGTTAAATGAGATTCATCATCTCATGTGATTTAATTAATCTAAATATTATTTAGGTTTAGGATTTATAAGAGAGCAAGTATGAGCTTAGGAAAATAAAGGTCAACACATTACTTCCTATTATTTGAGAAAGATAATTTAAAATGAGGTGAGCACCTCATACTATTTTAGTAACACCTTGTAATGGTTTACTATTATTAATTAATTAAAAGTGAATTTTACTTGACCATGGGATTTACTTCATATTAATTTGGTTGAGGTAAAATTTAAATGAGTCCAAAGTCTATTATATTTAAAAAGTAGGTTTGAAATATTTAAATACTACTTGTGAGAAATATTAAGTATTTTCAAATATAAACTTATGGGTCATTAATCATGTGTTATTAATTCTTATTAAATTATTTGGACAAATGGTTTATGTGAGAAACTATACCTCATATAAGTTAAACTATCCTCTAAATGATTAACCTCTCTAATTAACCAAGCATGAGACTTATTTGATCAAGGTCAGTACCTATTTTTGAATTACCTAAGATCACAATTTAAATGATAGCTAAGCCCTCATACTATTTAAATAATTCTATGGGTATGTATTAAATAGTCTAGAAATAGTTCCATAGCCATTATTTAACTCTAGTTTATGATCATGCAAAACAACCATGCTATATTTTTGCATAATCAATTATATTATGTCAAATGTGATTTATTAGAGTTGGAATCAACTTAAAATCATTTCTAGATAATTTCTAATATTTATTTGAAGTCAGAAAAGTCCCTGCCTTGTTATTTTTATCATTTAAATTTAATTTCGAATTTGGACATGAGGCCAGTGCCATTATTTAGACAATTTTATGAGCTTTCTAAATATATAAAATTTGTTAAATTTGGTTCAGTAGAATTTAAACTATTTAAATTTGAAGTTGGCACCAGTATTGAATTTGAACTAAATGGATTAAATCGAGTTTGAATTAATGGGCCACGCGGGAAAAATCTAACGGGCTAAACAGAATAAATGAACTGGGCCGGCCCAACTAACGTTTCACCACCGCGGGCCAGCTGACATGTGAGGGGCCACCCGTCAGTGCCTCTTAACCGCGCGAAGCGGTACGAGCGACAGGATCCGTTAGATCAGAACATGATCGAACGGCCGAGGGGCTTCGTCGTCTCCGACGAGATGCCGGCGTGCTGGCGGCGTACCTAGGGGGTCGGAGGGCGCTGTGGGTCGCCGGAGGTTGCTGGCGAGGTTCGAGGCGACGTTGGCGAGGTGGTAGAGGCTCCTGGTACAGTGGCGGAGCTTGGGGAGGCGCGGATCGATGGCGATGATCTGCGGACTCCGGCGGCTCCGAGCTTCGAATTGGGGCGACTCCGGCGAGTTCTAGTGAAATTGATTGGTGGGGAATGATCAGTGAGAAGAGAGGAGTGGATGGGATGCAGGGAGAAGGCGCCGATCATCTCCTTTTATAGGGTCGCATGGTGGCCGTGGTGTGCTGTGAAGGGTCGACCATGGCGCGGCGTCTACGGCGTGCGAAGAGGCAGGCTAGGATGCGCGTCGTGTAGGCGACGGCTAGGCGAAGCTAGCGCGCTTGATGGCGAGCCAAATGATGGCCTGTGGCGTCCTGGCGACAGTGGTGTACGCGCAGTACCGTGGCGGCAGGTCGTCGATCATGGCGGCGTTGCTGGGGCGGGCGCGAGCTAGCGGGCGTGTCTAGCGGGTAGAGGGCGGGCAGGAGGTGCTCAACGCAGTGGTAGCCTGGCCAGAGAAGGACGAGGGCGCTCGTACTGGCGGCGTCCAGGGACGTGCCGGTGCACGCTCTGGCGTGTCCACACGCGGTGATCACGTCGCGTCCAGGTGTTGTCGTGCACGATTTGGAAAATGATCGTGTCAAGCAGGTTCAGGATCTCCTGGGGAAGCTATTTGACAAGGTTTGATAGGCCAGGGAGGGGTAGAGAGGTAGGGTGGCAATGGAGTGGCATGGTACACGGCATGGAGAAGAAAAGTGCTCCATTCCACTTTAATCGACCAGAGCCAGTACATGCACTGATGCAGGGGTTGTACAAGAGTGTGATGATCACCAAAAGAAAGTGGTGGAGGCTTTGGACCAGAGGTTTATAGCATGTTTCTCATTTTCAGAATTGTGCACACAAGGTGCTCGACACAATGGCCGCATGAACTCAAAGTTGGAATTTTGGAAATCTTTTTGGTGGGGTTCATTTATATAATAATTATGATTGAATGGTGGTGGTGGTGGTCAAATTGGTCAAGGTTTACAAGAATTCCAAAATGTGCTCATCTTCACATTGTTTCAAAGTCTCCACTTGTCAATCTTATTCTGGTCAACCTAGTCAATATTATCCATGATGGTCAACATGAAAAGTACTCACCTTGACATGGTCTTGGATGACATGGCTTTGGTTGACAAAGTTTAGATTAGGTTTTAAGAATTACAGGGGTGTAAAGTGGTGAAGAAAATATTTTTCACCCAAATGACCATTATCACATGTATGTTGAAATCCTTATTTTTCTTGATTTGATTCATGATCCAAAGATGCAATTGTGTTAGTTTATCACATTGAAGTATTTTAGAAGCAATGGGGCAAGCAAATTTGGCCTTGGTGAAGGATTTGCATTTTGGCATATGTGTATGTGAGTGAATTTTGGGAATTCTCTCCCTATTTGATTTCTATCCATTTGATTTGACTTTGGTTGACTCTAATGTGGTTCTTATGAGTTTAGAAACATTTTAAGAGCATTGAAACTAATTCAAATGGTCTTGTGCAAAGATTTGCAAAATTGGCCTTAATACATAAGAGATGAGGTGTAAATTTTAATAAACTTGTACTAGGGTTGTTCTTGCCTCACTTGGACATGGGTTAGGGTCCATTTAGTGTTTTAATAGGTTTAGACATGGTGTCATACCATTTGGTCAAGGTTTGAAGACATAGGTCAAAGTTTGGTGAATTGGTTATGTGGCACATAGGCTTATATGCATATGGAGTATTTTATTTTTAATTTGACTTGGTTTGATTCTCAATGGTGTTGTGAAGTGTTGAAATGATATATGGAGGTGATCCAACCATTCACACAAGTCCTAGGGTTAGTTTTCTTAAATTCACATATTTACTATTTTACTCTCATATGCCTCTATGGCATTTTTAGTTTTCTTTTATTCTTTTTGGTTTCAACCTAGAGATGATTTAAGAAGTACTATATAAGGTTTATAAAGCTTTTCCAATCCTTTAAGTAAAGTGAAAAGGTCTAGGGTAAATATTTATAATTGTAGCCATAGGCATATATGCCTTTTTCCTATTTAATTTCCTTTTATTTTATGTTCACTAGAATAATGAGAAGAGGGGTGAGTCTTTAGGGTTTAATATTATTTCAAATACTAATAACAAGCAATCATGGCAAGAGCACAAGAATTATGCAAGCTTATTATGTATCAATCTTAATTTTAATAAAAGTTTTTGTTGGTTCCAAAATTTGGAACTAGGGAAACTCATTTGTTCTGTTTTGAAATTTTTGGGATGTTACAGGTGAGGTTGCGAATCATCTCCGAGTTGTGCTCAACGCGGCTCATAATCATGTCCGGTGGTGAATTCCAACTCTTAGAGTTGTTTCCCCATCCTTCAGCTTCAGATTTCATCTCTCCTGCAATGTCAGAACGATCTATATCCCAATTACTTGGCAACACTACCTTGGGGGTCCTTTCAGTTTGACGATCATAGATTAGATTGCGGTAAGGGTTGTAATTGCTCGGAGAAGATGTCCTTGGAGCCAAGTAATGACGTGGAACCGCTCCTCCGGTAGCGATTCGTGCACTCCTCTTGATGTTGGATGGATTTGATATCACGCCAATACTTGCAACGGTGGCTTGCTGGTGTTCCTGCGGAGCTTCCTCCACTTCTTCCTCATCCTCTCTTGCGTCTTCTTTCTTCAGCTCCGGGTCTTGAATATTTTCCTTCAAAGGTTCCTTGTCCTTGTTGTTGGAGACCATGGTGCTTCTAGATCAAAACAAATCTGGCAGAAAACAGCTCGAAACAAAACACGACGAGAAAACGATATACGGACCTCCAGGGGTCCGGGGGATTATATAGCAAATATTTTTACGACAAAAGGAAGGTTCCAGGCCGAAAACGAGTGGAAACGGGACGCCGAGGTGCCGTCACCATAGGTCGGCGCGGCCAGGGTGGGGCCCGCGCCGGCCTGTGGTGACGGGCCCTCGCGCGTCTTTTCCACTCCGTTTCGATTCCGTAATTTTTCATATTTCCTAAAAACAGCAAAAATAATGTTCGGAAAGGTAAACGCGGACTTTTTATTACCTGTACTGTTACCTATTCAAAGTCGAGTTCTGGCGGACTGTCAATTTGTCCTTTGATGAAGGCCTCCGGTGTTTCCACTTGAATAATATCAACATCAACATTATAAGAATCACCCGAGATGTAATGCTTGAGTCTTTGTCCATTCACCACTTGTGTGGCATTGCCTTGGAGAGAGCTAATTTTAATTGCTCCTGAACGATACACCTCCTCAACAACATATGGTCCTTCCCACTTCGAGAGTAATTTCCCTGCAAAGAGTCTGAGACGAGACCGATACAATAGGACTTTATCTCCAACATTAAATTCTCTTTTAATGATCCTTCTATCATGCCACTTCTTAACTTTTTCTTTAAAGAGTTTAGCATTTTCATAAGCTTCACTTCTCCATTCATCTAGAGAACTTAATTGCAACAACCTCTTATTACCGGCTAGTTTCGGATCTTTATTTAGTTCTCTAACAGCCCAATAAGCTTTGTGCTCTAGTTCTAAAGGTAAATGACAAGCTTTTCCATAAACCATTTTATAAGGTGACATTCCCATAGGATTTTTATAAGCAGTTCTATAAGCCCATAGTGCTTCTTTCAATTTGCTAGCCCAATTCTTCCTAGATTTATTAACAGTCTTACCTAAGATAGCTTTAATCTCTCTATTTGATAATTCTACTTGACCACTAGTTTGAGGGTGATAAGCAGAAGCAATTCTATGATTAATACCATACTTAGCAAGAGTTTTTCTAAAACCTCCATGAATAAAATGAGAACCTCCATCAGTCATAATATATCTAGGTACTCCAAATCTAGGAAATATAACATCTACAAGCATTTTTATAGAGGTCTCACCATCAGCACTTTTTGTAGGTATAGCTTCTACCCATTTAGTAACATAATCAACGACAAGTATATGAGTGTTACCATCTGAAGAAGGGAAAGGACCCATGAAGTCGAATCCCCAACAATCGAATGGTTCAATAACAAGAGTATAATTCATAGGCATTTCATTGCGTCTAGAGATATTACCAACTCTTTGGCATTCATCACAAGATAAAATAAATTTCCTTGCATCTTTGAAGAGTGTTGGCCAATAAAAACCTGATTGTAGAACCTTTTGCGCGGTTCTATCTCCAGCGTGATGTCCTCCATAAACACTTCCATGACATTTATTCAATATCTCCTGTTGTTCATATTCAGGAACACATCTTCGCATAATACCATCCACTCCTTCTTTATATAAGTGTGGGTCATCCCAAAAATAATGCCTCAAGTCATAAAAGAATTTCCTCCTTTGCTGAGCTGAAAAGGTTGGAGGCAAATACTTCGAAACAATAAAGTTAGCATAATCTGCATACCAAGGGCTCTCTCGCGAGCTCACCTTTATTACAGCCAATTGTTCATTTGGAAAACTATCATTAACAGGAACAGGATCATAAGCAATATTTTCCAATCTAGACAAATTATCAGCAACAGGATTATCAGCACCTTTCCTATCTATAATATGTAAATCAAATTCTTGCAACAGAAGTACCCATCTAATAAGCCTTGGCTTAGCATCTTTCTTTGTCATAAGGTATCTAATTGCAGCATGATCAGTATGAATTGTAACTTTCGAATCAACAATATAGGGTCTAAACTTATCACAAGCAAAGACTACAGCTAACAATTCCTTTTCAGTTGTAGCATAATTTCTTTGAGCAGCATCAAGAGTCTTACTAGCATAATGAATAACATTTAATTTTTTATCTACCCGCTGTCCAAGAACAGCGCCTACAGCAAAATCACTAGCATCACACATAATTTCAAAAGGCAAATTCCAATCAGGAGGTTCACTACAGGAGCAGTTGTTAAGGCTTTCTTTAGAGTTTCAAAAGCTTCCTTACAATCATCATCAAAAACAAAAGGTACATCTTTTTGAAGAAGATTAGTAAGAGGCTTTGAAATTTTAGAGAAATCTTTAATAAATCTCCTATAAAACCCAGCATGACCAAGAACACTACGAATACCTTTAACATCCCTCGGATAGGGCATCTTCTCAATTGCTTCAACTTTAGCTCTATCAACTTCAATACCTCTCTCGGAAATTTTATGTCCCAATACAATTCCTTCATTAACCATAAAGTGGCATTTCTCCCAATTAAGAACAAGGTTAGTTTCTTCACATCTCTGCAAAACTTTATCGAGGTTTCGCAAGCAATTATCAAAAGAATTCCCATAGACAGAAAAATCATCCATGAACACCTCTACAATACTTTCGCAAAAACCATGAAAAATAGCAGACATGCATCTTTGAAAAGTAGCAGGAGCATTACATAAACCAAAAGGCATACGCCTATAAGCATAAGTTCCATAAGGACAAGTAAACGTGGTTTTCTCTTGATCTTTAGCTTTAACAGCAATTTGTGAAAACCCAGAATAACCATCAAGAAAGCAAAAATGAGTATTTTTAGATAACCTTTCTAGCATTTGATCAATAAAGGGTAAAGGGTAATGATCTTTCTTAGTAACTTTATTAACTTTTCGAAAATCAATGCACATTCTATAACCTACAACTATTCTTTGAGGAATAAGCTCATCATTATCATTAGGCACAACATTCATTCCTCCTTTCTTAGGAACACAATGCACAGGACTAACCCATCTACTATCAGCAATAGGATATATAATACCAGCTTCAAGAAGTTTTAATACCTCGTTCCTTACCACCTCTTTCATCTTCGGAATTAGACGACGTTGATGTTCAACAACAGGCTTTGCATCATCTTCCATATTAATAGCATGTTGGCAAATAGAAGGAGAAATCCCTTTCAAATCATCAAGAGTATAGCCAATAGCTCCTCGGTGTTTCTTCAATATTTCCAATAACCTTTCTTCCTCAATCTCTGAAAGCTTAGAACTAATAATAACAGGATATATTTTCTTATCATCAATATGAGCATATTTAAGATTATCAGGTAAAGGCTTTAAATCAAAAACAGGATCTTCCTTTGGTGGCGGTGTTGTACCCAAATCTTCCACCGGTAAATCATGCTTGAGAATAGGTTGACGAAGAAAAATTTCCTCAAGCTCATCTCTTTCTTTCCTAAAAGCTTCACTTTCACTATTCTCCAAATGTTGCTGCAAAGGATTATTAGGAACAAGAACAATAGATGCACACTGCTCCATTTTAAAATCATTACTAGGCAAGTCAGCTTTATAAGGAGTTTTGGTAAATTTAGAAAAGTTAAATTCATAAGGTTCACCAGCAAATCTAGTCAAAATTTTCTCTTTCTTACAATCTATAATAGCTCCACAAGTATTTAGAAAAGGTCTACCAAAAATGATAGGACAATGATCACTAGCAGCAGAACCAAGTACCAAAAAGTCAGCAGGATATTTAATCTTACCACATAGAACTTCCACATCTCGAACAATACCAATTGGAGAAATAGTTTCTCTATTAGCCAGATGAATAACCACATCAATATCTTCAAGTTCACAAGAACCAATTTCGTGCATAATCTCCGTGTAAAGCTCATAAGGAATAGCACTAACACTTGCACCAATATCACATAAACCATAATAGCAATGATCACCAATTCTAACAGATAGCATAGGAACACTAACTTGTTTGGATTTATTAGGATGTGAAACAATATTAGAAGCATCTTCACAGAAAATAATATGACCATCCTCCACATTTTCAGTCACAAGATCTTTAACTATTGCAACAGCAGGCTCAATTTTAATTTGTTCTTCAGGTTCTTTAGGTTTCTTTTCACTTTTATTAACCGCACTAGATATAACAGAGTACTCCTTCATTTTAGCAGGGAAAGGAGTTTTTTCAATATAAGCTTCAGGAATAACATTATCAACAGTTTCAACCACTACACATTTGTTTACAGATGAATCAATTTTATCTTTATACGGTTCATGATACTTATCAAAATTCTTCTTAGGCAATTCATAATGAGAAGCAAAAGCTTTATAAAGATTTGCAACAACTTGGGAATCAAGACCATATGTAGCACTCATATTACGAAATTTATCAGTATCCATAAAAGCTTCAATGCATTTATAATCATAAATTATACCTGATTCTCTATCTTTGTCGTTCTCCCATCCTTCAGTATTTTCTTGGATCCGATCAAGAAGGTCCCTTTTAAACTCTTCATTCTTGCGTGTAAATGATCCAGAACAAGAAGTATCCAGCAAGGTCTTGTCTTGAAAAGAAAGTCTTGCATAGAAATTATCAATAATAACATTACCAGGAAGCTCATGAATGGGGCATTTGAGCATTAAAGACTTCAATCTCCCCCAAGCTTGGGCAATACTCTCTCCATCATGAGGCTAGAAATTATATATGCGGTTCCGATCTTTGTGAATTTCACTTGGAGGATAAAATTTGGAATAAAATAAAGGCACAATGTCCTCCCAATCAATAGAATCACCATTCTTCAGCAATTTATACCAGTGCGCCGCTTTACCAGACATCGATATAGTGAATAGTTTCTTCCTAACTTCATTCATAGAAATACCTGCACATTTGAATAACCCACATAATTCATGCAAAAACAATAAATGATCACCAGGATGGACAGTTCCATCCCCTTCATAGCGGTTATCCATAACACGTTCAATAATTTTCATAGGTATTTTATATGGTACTACTTCCTCACCTGGCGCTTCATCCACTACCGTTGCAGTAGTAGTAGATTTCCCAAATAGAAATTGAAGAGAAGATCTCTCCATAATGATTTATAGCAGCAGGCAGAAATAAAATCAGCACAAACAGTAAAGGTTTTCCTTACCAATTCCACTTACCAATAGCGCTTCACTCCCCGGCAACGGCGCCAGAAAATAGTCTTGATGACCCACAAGTATAGGGGGTGTATCGTAGTACTTTCGATAAATAAGAGTGTCGAACCCAACGAGGAGCAGAAGGTGTTGACAAGCAGTTTCGATGAAGGATTCACTGACAAGTATTCAGGGGTTTTGATATTGCAGATAAATAAAGTACAAGTAAATAAAATGCGAGAGAAATAATTGCAGCGAGTGGCCCAATCCTTTTTAGCACAAAGGACAAGCCGGTTTGTTTACTTATAATGACCAAGCGTTCTTGAGGACACACGGGGATTTTAGTCTAGTGCTTTCGCTTCAAGTGGCTAAATAATCTTCATTGTTTTGATAAGTGTTGTGTGGGTGAACCTATGCTAATGCACCGCCTTCCTAGGACTAATACATACTTGTGATTATACCCCTTGCAAGCATCCGCAACTATAAGAAAGTAATTAAGATAAATCTAACCACAACCTTAAACTCTGAGATCCTGCGATCCCTCTTGCATCGATATACTAACGGGGGCTTAGGTTTCTGTCACTCCGGCAACCCCACAATTA